>VXBU01008765.1:969791-989399 GCA_013400315.1 Bombycilla garrulus
AAGCTGAGAGGAGACACAGCCTGACAGCTGACCCCAACTGATCAAAGGGATATCCCACACCATGTGGCATCATGCTCAATATATAAAGCTGGGAAAGGAGAAAAGGGGGTACATTTGGAGTGATGATGTTTCCCAAGTCACCATTATGCATGAGGAAGCCTGGCTTCCCTGGGGATTGCTGAACACCCACTGGCTGATGGGAAGTGATGAATTAGTTCATTTTGCTTCACCTGTGTGTGCAGCTTTTGCTTTCCCTATCAAATTGTCTTTACGTCAACCCATGAGTTTTCTGTCTTTTCCTCTTCCAATTACTTCCCAATTCTCTTCCCATCCCACTGATGTAGGACTGAGCAATCAGCTGTGTGGTGCCTGGTTGCCAGCTGGGGTTAGACAAAAATAGTGCTATGGCAATTATGTAGCTTTTCCTTTGACCATTTGGAGGTAAAATTTCTAGTAACTTCTCACCCCAAAGGCTATAAATACTATGTCTCAAACCCCCTGAAGAAAAATGAAAAATTAAAAAATACTGTGTGATTAGTCAGCAATTAATATTTCCTTATTTGAAAAAAAAAAGCTTTCTTGTGTCTGAATGGGCAAAATAACGAATCTCTAGTTATCTCTAACTGTTAGAATATTTCCTAATTCTGTTTTGTAGTCTATGGTGGACAAGTCCACCTGCTGGAAAGTTTTATCTCTTGCCCCAGTCGTGATGTTACGACCCTCATCACCACTTTACCGCTGTACTTACCACCATTTTTTCCAGCAAATGAAGCAGGGTTTCTCCACAGAGGAACCCAAGGGGCTTGACTAATTTCTTAACATGACAGGGGAAATAAATTGGGGTCTTCTTTACATTTTCTCAATTTTAGTCTTTTAAAACTTGATCCTGTCACAGGCTGCAGCATTTATGGGCCACAAAAACAACTTCCAGAACTTCCAAGATAAGGCAGAAACTAATAAACACAACCCAGCAACTGTGCTGAAATCAGCTCCAACTTGGTAAAAGGAAATTCTGGCAAGGGGAGATCTGCATCCACCAACTCAGGGGCCACTGATACAAGAAACCCACTGACCCAAAAGAAGAGAAAAACTGAACAAGGGGACTAATTACCATGAGAGGCAAGAGAATAATTAACCAACAGAAGACAGAATACTAATTAATAAATGAACTAAAAGAACTTGTAGCCAACAAACACTAGTTCCTTTGTTTGATAAAATGTTTAAATAGTAAAAAGTTTTGATAGCTGGTGTATTTGATTTGAGGAATTACAACAGCACCAAGGCTTGCACAACTCTGTAATAAATAATCGATGTCTCACATAAGTGTGAATTATTGGCTTGTTGCACACCAGGTAACAAATTCTGTTTTTGCAGACAACACATGAACTGAGATCTCTTGCCACAGGTTTACAATCTGAATAAAAATTCGACCATGAAGACCTATTGGAATGCTAGAAATGCCTCAAATCCTTACATAACTTGCCTGCAACTGGGGATTAGCAGTTACGTTTACTTGCCAGAAGATGCTGGCAGAACACTTTTTCCCTGGGGAGGTTTCTCACCATCTGCAATTTTAAATAACTTTGGATCCCTCTTTTGATCCATTTATCAACAAAGGTCAAAGGCAAACTTTTTGTTTAATGTTTCAAACCAGCATCCTAGTAGGCCAAAGGGACATAATCATCAAGTAGTAGATATATGTGCTTACATACACTTGCTGGTTTTTTTATACTAAAATTTGTTGCTTTTGTCCTGTCATTGGCACAACTGCTGGAAGAATGGGTAAGGTTTTTACACCTGCTTAGTCCTATGGCTGGTCAGTCAGGATATTCTACTAGAAAACTAAAGTAAGATGTTAAAAATCCTGGGAAGAACAGAAAAGGAGTTGTCCAAATTCTAAAAGTGTGCACATACCTCTAAATCCTTAGGTTGTAACCTTTAGTCTAGGAAGTCTTGTGCCAGGCTCATAAGTAACACATGAATGGATCTCTTCCCCTCCTCACTGAGTATCTTCCTGAAGGACAAACAGTAGCATTGTGAGTTCTGTGTTGCACTCTGGGCTGGGGACACATGCTAAATGTGTATTTTTTTCCTGTTATGGAGCTAAAGACAGCCAGCCCTAGAGGATGGGTCAGTTTTGTCAGGATAGGACAAGCAAGAAAACTACTGTCAAACTGTTCTTCCTTATACCTTTTAGCTGCCCACTACTTCCTCATTTAGAGGAAATTGTAAATTTTCAAAAAGCATCAAGGTAAATTTACAGCTCTGGTATCTGCTAAATCATTTGCATGTATACACTACAATGTCAGCTATGTTGTGCTTGTGTTGATTGATTCTGCGCTTGTAACATTTCAGATGACGGATAATACAGTTGAACAGACTGGAAAGATATTGTGCTCTTAAGAGTCTGGCTTCTGTGATAAAATAATACATTAGATAAATGACATACTATGTTTTGCATTGATGTCTCAGCACAGTTTCATATTTTCAGTATTACCATTAGGTAAGGAGGCTCCGCAGTATGCCATTGTTTACACTCATGCAGTGTCTTCGAGGGTAGCATCCAAGAGCAGGTGTCAGACATTCTAGCCTTGCAACAAAGGCCTCCAGCATATGATAAACATATAAAAGGAAATGTTCTTAAGAAGGCTGTCAGGTCCCTGCCTTTCTGGAGCCTAGGAGCTACATGGCACCCAGTGGAGTCAATGTAAATCTTTCCATTAACTTCAGTGAGCTTTGGATTAATGCTTCCAGTTTCTGTTGTAGTCCTGATCAGCCACTATACAAATGTTAATGAGATGAACTGAACAATGCCTTTAGAAGCTGCAAAGACAGAAGATATTGTTTCATCCATCCATTTCTGACAAGGGTGAAGTGCCCTGATAGAGGAATATAAGGAGATACCACACAGGGTCTCAACACGGGAAATGAAATTGCTCATTATACTCTTTAAAAATCCTAAGGAATTTACATGGATGAGTTTCTATTGGCTCCCTAATAATTCCTCTTAAGGATAAATCCATATGAGGAATTAGAATGGCAATAATGACTGAGGTTGATATACATTAGCTGAAATTTCTTTCCTGTCAGGAGCATGCCTATAGACTTTTAAACATTTTAGTACGACTGCTGAAGTGGAAAATCACAAATGAATACTGGGAAGTAAGTAAAGTGATCACAGATGATCACTTTAAATTCTTAAAAAAAACCCCTATTTTCTCACAATGCTAACTCATTCCTACAGGAGATTCTGGAAAACAACAACAAAAAAAATCTCATTCAAATTTTTGGCATATTTTTGAAAGAAATATTCTTCTAACAGTATTGAAAATAATGGTATGGATACTGAGCCTTGTGAAGTTTCTATGAAAAATGTTCATGTCAGGTCATACTGAGGAATACTATTTCCTAAGCACCCATTCTTGGCCTCTATCACAGAGTGGCTTAGAAAAACTGATGTCTTGATTTTCAGTGCAAACCCTGAACTGTCTGCTACTGGATCAAACAGCACATCTTAAATGTTGTGATTTTTCAGGCAGCAAGACAGAAAATAAGGAAGATAGAAAAAGATATTTAAAGACATAAACAGAACAGTTGTGCATTAGGTGGAGGTGTCTCACTCACATACACAGTTCATGTTATTCTTTTGCAACAAAAAACACCATGAAAACATAGCAAAAAACCAGCATACTGAAAGCAATAAAACTTGAATAGAATTAACATTAAGTTTAAGGTAAATAGTCCCATCTTCCAATACTTGGTAAGGTTTTGTCCGTTAGGTTGTCATTTGCCAAGATCATATGTCTTGAAATACATATATTGTTTATATCTTGGAAAACTTACAAATTGCTGTATCCCTCCTTCAAGCAGGAAAGCTTCAGTGGAAGAAGTTTCTCACTGTTCTCATGTTAAAACTTCCTGTGTAACGACAGAAAAATGTCATGATACCTATTAATTTTGTGAACCCTCAAATCAATTCCTAGCATGAAAAGAGAGAACACTTCAGAAAACAAAAAACTTCAGACCATTATAACATGAAGTATTGGTATTATCATGTTTATTTATTCTTGATTTAACATTTGTTTATCTGTAAACTTACAAACTGATTTTCTTCCAATATACAGTATATTTTTTTAGTATACAAGAAATTAAGCTATTGGAACAATCTTTGTCAAAATTGTGAGAAAGTAAAAACACATTCCATTTGCAAACAAGACATGATTAAAAAAACCTTCATTTTAACACAAGAATGACTGAATGAAATTCTGATATAATTACACTGAATACCAGACTGAATTAATTCTGTAATTTTGTTGGAATATAATAGATACCATGCAAGAAAATTAATTTGAAAATTTTAAACATACAAAGGTTGACATGTCCTGTTGAAAGAATTAATAAAGTCACATGGAAAATTTAAGAGAACTGTTTGAGTACCAACTACACCCTTCATTTCTTTACAACTAGAAAGAAATTCCTACTAAGTGGAAAACTGCTAGCTTTGATGTAGCCAGAATTGTACTTTATCTGCACTGCAGAGAAGTATAAGAAGTATAAGCACTGGAACATATGTTTTTCAAAGAAATTTAATTAAGAAAAAATATTTTTCTCCAGAATAATTTATTGCCCATCTTAATATGCTTATGACCATAATTAAAAATATGATAGCTTGATAATGATGTCAGCATTTCATTCAAACTTTTATCTCTTTACGTATTAATCTTTCCTTGTTTGGAGTCTTAGCATAAAGGGTTTTGCCAGAATTTCAAATGAAATTATTTTTAGAGCCATATAATTTGCTCTTGTTTTTCTAGTGAGCCTCAGAATAAATTGTCTTTTATGTTATTGATATTAAGTCAGACATATCTTTGGAATGCTCTCTTTACACACCTAGTCAGAGTTTCTGGTGGTCATTTGTTCACTTATTTCACTCAGAATAGCAAGAGTAAAAGGATATACTGGACCCCAAATCTACTTTAACACTGAAATGCTGCAACTCGTTGGTCATCTGTCCATAGCTAAGTCAGCGTAATCATATCATTGGACTGTCTCTTCTCTATTCCACAACTTTCTGTTCATCTACCTATGACAGACAGCAAAACCTCACAACAAACCCTGTCTTAATTCAAGACAGAAATTCTTCCTCAGGAATGACCTTTCTATTAAAAACTGGAAATAGCAGCAACACATCAATGCAATCAGTGCAACAATGAAATAAAAATGGTGTTTTGCTCATATAACACATATGGCTATTTTGGAATTTTATATGAAGTTAGGTTTTGGAAATAAGTAATTTGTCCTATGTGGACTTCCCTGCTGTGACTGCTATGTGGACAGCTTTGTTTCCATGTGCATCTTACAGGAAAGCAAAAGACTGGCATTTTAACTTTGGCCAGCAGAGAGACCCCCCCCCCCCAAACCTAGCTGCTAGCTCATTCTCCCTCCTCAACAGGATGAGGGGAAAATAAAAGGTGGAAAACTCATGGATCAAAGGAAAGACATTGAGATCATTTAACAATTAACATCACAGGCAAAAGAAACTCAGCTTAGGCATAATTAATTTACTGCAAATTCAAAATACAGTGGGACGGTGAGAAAGAAAGACCTCCAACACTTTCCCTTTTCCCAGGCTCAATTTCACTACTTCATTCCTGACTCCTTTATGTCCTTCTCCCAACCCCCAAGTGGCAAAGGGAAATGGATAATGGGCAGGCACTATTATCAGTCCATATGACTTTTCTCTGTTGCTCCTTCCCTCTCCCATTTTTCCTCTGTCAGTCTTTCAGGGTAAGCACACTCCAGCACAGTGTTCCCAATGGCTGCAGCTCCTTTAAGGAGTCTGCATATATCCATGGCTACAGCTTCTTTCAGAACACGTCCACCTGCTCCCTGTGGACAGACATGGACAGACAGCATGGTCCCCTCCACGGGCTGCAAGGGAACCATCTGTGTCACCACAGGCTCCTCCACGGGTTGTGGGGGAATCTCTGCTCTGGGGCTGGGAGCAGCTCCTCCACCTCCCTCAGCTCTCAGCCTGGTGTTCACAAGGTTGTCTCATCTTTTTGTGCAGGGTTGTTTGTCACCACCTTTTGTGCAGCATTTTTGCCCTTTCTTACACACACAGTCCCCTCCATGTCCCCACCCCGGCCGTGGCTCAGCCCTGCCCTGCAGTGGGTGGTTGGATCTGGCTGGAAACAGCTGGAACTGGCTGTGTCTGGCTGGAATCAGCTGTGTCCAGCTGGAACTGGCTGGAACTGGCTGTGTCCGGCTGGAACCAGCTGTGTCTGGCTGGGGCAGCCCCAGCCCCCCACTCAAGGAGCCCCCGCTGCTGCCAGGGCCTCGGTGTGGGGACTCTTTAAAGCATCCCTGGAGAACATGGAACCAGCAGCTCTGAGCACAGACACCCTCTTCAGACTGGCAAAAGCCACTTCCTTGATACTCTTTAAAGTATGCCTTTGAGGGTTACATATCTTCTAGACACCTTAATGATTTTCTATCACTATGGATACAGCCTGCCTACAACTCAGTGTGGATACAGTGTGCCCAGAGAAGTGAATCTCTGCAGTAAAAATGAGGATGATTTTTTGTAAGTGCACTGCCCACTGTATGATGGGGCCTGGGACCCAGGGAGGATGCTGTCAGAAGACTGTTGTGGTTTGTCCAGACCTCAGACCCTGATTGCTCTAATGAATGAACGTGCTGGTCAGTAATGGCATTATCAGGGAAGATGCAGAGAGTGTACCAAGCGTGACTACAGGCTCTTGGGGCAATAGTCAAGGGCATGATGGCCCAGGGTTCTTTCTCTGTAATCCTCCTGGGTGAGAGGGAAGAGCTCAAGGATGACTGGAAGGATCCTGTTGGTAAACAACTGTTTGCAGACCTGGTACCATTAGGAATCATTAGGAATTAAACTTTCATTACTATTTTTGAGGATTTGAGGACTCCTAGGAAAATAGAGAACCACCTGACCAAGTGGGACAAAATCATCTTTGCCAGCTGGGTGGCCAACCTGCTGAAGAGTGCTTTCAGTTAGGAAAGATGGAGAAAGGAGGTGATGATCAATTATCAGATGAGGAAATCAGAGATGGGTGGCAAGCAAAGGATGCAGGGTGATTGTGGTCAGGAGAGATGGTAATCAAATCAAAACCATCACGGTAATCAAGATGGTAATAACTGAAACAGGGCTGAAGACACTATGATGCCATAAATAAGGGAATTATGAGAGGGCTGCACTGTGGGGGAACATGTCGCACTTCTGGGAAACTAGCACAGCTGTGGGCTCTACACTAATCCATGTAGCATGGGGAACAAGCAAAAAGAATTAGAGGACTGTGTGCAGTGTCTAGGCCTCTGCAACACCCATTAAAAGAAAGCACTCATTCTGATGATTCAGATGTACTTTATAACTTTGTCTCATCCACAATACTGTTGTTTCGAAGATATATCGATGAAGTGGTGCTAAACTGAGCTGTTGCAACTTCTTAGACTCTGATCTAGCTTCTTTTGTTCTCTGATGTTTTGAATGACTTCTCTGTGGCTACAACTAAGGATGAACTGTATGAATGTTGTTAAGTTGGATGGAAAAAAGAGATAGTGGGAAAGAACAGATGTCCTTAGAGACAGCATCCTTTTAAAGTTAGAAGAACTATAATTGACATAATAGAAAAGGTTTAAATCACAAGAACCTTTCTTCAGATTTAAGCTAGAATCCTTAGTCAAAATGACCTCATCCCATTTACACTGTCTAAAGATGCACAAAGTTCAGTTTTAAAGACAGAGATTTATAAAAAATAGGGCTTTTTCATATTAGTCTAGATTTTGAGGCAGCTCTTTTTAAATGATTTCATTCCTTATCAGTGCATTGGATCTGACTGAGCTAAAGCTCATTTTCCTCACAATACTGTGTTTTGTATTGGTATCTAGAAAGGTGTTTATCACACACCAGTCTTTTGGCTACTGCTGAGCAATGCTGGCACAGATTCAGCACTGTCCCTCCAGGTGGGCAAGATCTTGGGAGGGGAAACAACCAGGACAGCAGACCCAAACTGTCCAAAGGGACATTTCATACTATATGATGTCTAATCAGATGCAAAAGCATTCATTATTATAATGCTTGTCTTCCAGAGCAACAGCTACATGTGCTCAAGGCCTGCTTCCCAGGAAGTGGCTGATGGCAAGCAGAGAATAAAGCTTTTGTTTTCCTTTGCTTCTGTGCCCAGCCATTGCTTTTGAGTTTATTAAACTGCCTTTATCTTTATCCATGAGGTTTTTCCATCTTATTGCTTGGCCCCAGGAATAAGACCTGGGATCCATCCTCTGACACCTCTGTTCTGACACTGACAGACATTGACAAGGTCCCCTCTCAGCTGTCTCATCTCAGGTTTGAGCAGGCCCAGCCATTCTTTGTAAGAGAGATGCTCCAGTCCTTTAATCCTCTTTGCAGGCCTCTGCTGGACCTTCTCCAGGAGCTTCTTGGCCTTCTCGTACTGCGGAGCCCAGAACTGGATACTCCAGATGCAGCCTTACTAAGGTTGGGTAGAGGGGCAAGATCACCTTTCTTGAGCTCCTAGAAAAACTATGAGGAAAATGTTTTTATAAACATCTCTGTAGCCTAAATTGTCCCTGATGTGTTTATTTCCATTCCAACAAAGAGATAAGAGGGATTTAATGTCTTATTCTGGAGACATATTAAGAATGCAATCTCTCTGTCTTTTCCTGATTACTGCAGACATGTGCATACATATCCCTTGTGAAGTGTGGACTTTGCTCCTCTGAATGGGCTTCATAAGGACACACACACCTTAGAGTGACTCAAGCAGTTCTCTAACAGTTGTCATTTTGGAGGAAAGGACACTCTTATCTCCTGTAGACTTTTTCTACCTTGAAGGATTTAAGAATTATCCATGATTTCAAATTTCTGAAAAAATAAAGCTTTCATCCAGGAAGTAAAGACATAACATTGATACCAGGTGGCTAGGAAAATCTGGAAATGAGGAGGGTTGGTTATCAAACTGGTAACTACCTAATATAAAATGTCGATGGTGAAAAAGGAGCAGAGTTACAATGGAGTTTCCTTCTCAGCAGAGATGCCTGGTCACTAAGCTATGAAAGCACAGCGCACCCTCTGGTCTCTCTCTCACTGTCTTAATCTTGAAACGTTTCTACAATGGTAAAACAAATTCTGTAAAGATGCAGAATGCCTGGTCAACACCACCCAAAGTAACCTTAAAATAAGTGTCATGGAGATTTAATGTCCTGGACCACATGATTTCCCTTGAATAGCACACGGCATACAATTCAGGTTCTCTGCTTTCTTGATGGAAGCTGTAACTATGTACACAGAGGGGAAGAAAGATTAGACAGAGCTTGGTTATGCTTGGCACAAAATTGTGCTCACGTTTGCAAAGGCTTCTGTTTGTACAGGGCACCTTGCACAAGCTTAGCATCTACCTAACCCACACAATGAAACACAAGTAAATGTTTATGCTCAGAGTTTTCTAAATTCATCTAAATGTTTTAAGCATGTACAAAAATGGGAAAAGTGCAGGGAAAGGAAGACTGCATCTTAATTAAGCATGTAAGCTGTTAAATTTTGTCTTCCTAAATGAAGAAATATATGAATGCATGAAAATATTTGAAAAGAACTAAAATAAAAAAAAATATTTTGGCACAAATATGAATGTGAAACTGGGGACAGATGTGAATTTAAATACAAAAAGAACTGATAGCGTCAATCTGAGTAGTAAAATTGTCTGTGTAGAGGTTAGGCAGTTGGTAGAGCTAATACAAGTATTTTACACGTAACGACTAATTATGATACTTTTTACTGCTAGTAGAGAGCTCTGCACATTTAGACTGTGATGATTTTATTTACTTTAACATGTTTGCATTGAAAAAAAGGACAAGTATTTATTGAAACAAGTGTGGAGGAAATATTAAAAATAACCATTTTTATGCTTATATTTTTAAAGAAAACTCTCAGGTCTAGGGGGATTTTGAAGGTTGCAGGAAATGTTTTAATAAGCTTTGAAAGGAAAAGAGAGTTTTTATCTTATGAGAGCTACATGCCTTACTAAATGCTCTCAAATCCAGAGTTTGTAGGTAAGCGACAATTAAAGAGACCCCAACTATAATTAAATTTCATTGTGCTCAGAGGCAAAAAGGAATAAACACCCACTGTGCTCTAGGGGTATAAAGTAAATATTAAAACAGAACTCAGGTCTCCCCAAGATGAATTCTATTGGTCCTACTTAAAGATTCAGAAAGATCTAAAAAAAATTAGTAACTTACTTTCAGATACCTAAAAAGAACTACAGAAAAAAAATAACCCAATTTTTGTTTTGAAGTCACACAATCAAAAACTTGGAAATAGCTACATTAAGGTTTCCTGTGCTCTCTCAGTTAAATTTTTTATGTTTATTATATGATCATTTTTTCCTAAATTCATTCAGTTGTAAGCAAAGCATGCAATGAGACAGGCAACTGTTTTTAAGTAGGGAACTAGCAGATACTTTTACTAACATTTATTTGTTTATTGACACTGAAATTGTGGGTGGAATAGCAGTCTTGAGAAGACTTTCTTTTCAGCACCTATTACTATGCTAAGATTGAGTTAATATATTAAATTCTTAGAATTTTGTTCTGTTGTTTAGGGTAATTTTAAAGGAAGGCAGGTAGAGAAGCACTAAAAATCAAATATTTTTACAGAAACAAAAAGATGAAGAAAATTAAATTTTAATAAAGTCTTGTAATATTTCATAAGATCTACAAGCAAATTTGTCTTTAGTTCAACCACCAGTAAGTCATTTTATTATATGTAACACATAATGAAGATCTCAGAATCTAAAATTCTAGTTCTCAATTATTCAAAACCAATGAGTTTTGTTGAACTGTCAGATAAATCCAAAATTGGTTTAGTTATACAATCTAGAGTAATTAAGGAAGTATTTTAAAACTCTGTATTTTATCATGGCATATAACGTATTTGTATATACTGTACCATAGCGAAGTGAAAGGTAGGATTTCATATTGACATTTTATCTACTGAGCGTTTTCACAAAGTTCACACAGAAAAAGAAGAAAAAAGTCACACCCACATCTTTATTTTGTCCAATAATTCTGAGATAAGTAATACTTTTTATACTTTTTTTTTAGTTTTTTGGCTTTTTTTTTTAATAAGCAAGAAAAAGAATGCAAGTATTTTTAGTAACCATCAATTCTGTATTCTGAAGTCTCTTGGGCATGTTATGTTATTTAATAACTCACTCATGAATTGAAAATACAAAGAAGCATCTGTGAAAAGATAAAGAACTTAACTCTGATACAAAAAACAACACAATTTTAATTAAGTTTGGCAACTGAGTACTGCATTTTTATTCAAAAGGTGAGCAGCAACCTTGCTTAAAAAGTTAATTGGGCAGGCAAAGTCTATTATTTAATGCATGTGAAAAGTTTTGACTTCAGAACATGGAATATTTTAAAACAATCTTATTACTAGGTAAAAGATATTTGTGTATTTTGTAATGAGGATATATACACATCTATGATAAGGATGTAAATATAAGATAACCCCTGCTTCATATGTTTTTTTCTTAAATAGATTCCAACTGGGAGGGAATCTCATGATGCACTGCAGGAGTAAACTTGCCATAGGTCACATATCAGGCAAGTCCTGTGACTGAGAACAGAAATGAGGCTTAGTGCTGCACTCCCTGGAGTAGCACTGGCAAACTCCTGACACTGATGCCAGGTTTGGTGCCAGCAGAGATTTATGCTAGCACCAAAAATGCTTAAAGTGTGTTTAAAATAATTTTTTCATTAGACATGAAAAATCTTTACCATTACACATTTCCAGGTCCTAGAGAGAAGAATCTGGAAAAGCGAATATATTTGCATTTGCAAGGCCTATAAAGTTGGTACAAAAGTGAAGGCCAACAATAATTCTAGCTAGTTCCTTATCTTTCTGAGATACTTGCCTAAATTTGGAGTTACAGTTATAGTTGGACAGAAGGTCTAGTTTTATTTTTGGATTCTGAACACAGATACCAGAGAACATGAGAAAATAGCATTAATGAATTAGGGAAGGGAATTCAGCCTCTTAGGAAGGCTAAGGCTGGATTAGAAATAGATTTAGCATCTCAGAAGAGAAGGCTGAAGATCTAGGTTAATTTCTGGATTTTTCAGTGCCTAAAGAGCTAATCCAGGGGTATATAAACAGACAATGGCTTTTGCTTACTTTGGAGGCAGATGTGAACTGCTAGTTTAAGAAAAGCTTTAGGATCACCCCAGGAAGAATGAAGGAGCGCAGTGTTGGCAGCACTCAGAAAGCACAAAGAGCTATGAAAGACTTGGTGCTAGGGCAGCAAATTGGTTTCATACAATTGTCTAGATGTAATTGGGTTCTGGGTTCAGTTGTCAAAAGGATAAAATCTAGTTCTGTGAATATGAGCAGAATTCACCAGCATGTGAAGGGTTTACCAGCAATGCTACGTATGACAAGTATGAATTAAGTATATCTGAAGAAAGCTCTGATTTATCATTGAGAATATGAAGAAGTGAGAAAGATCTTTTTTTTCAGGTTCCTGCAGCTCTGCACTCTAGAATGCATAATATCAGAGGCTTGAAGTGGGTCACATACACAATACAGGACAGTGCACAACTGTAGGGTACAAATAAAATTTATATTTTGTGTGGCAGTTTAACTTCGAAAGCAGGAAGTAATTTTTTCTGTTTATTATATATGATTTATAGGCCTAAGATGATATGTTTAGCACAGCCAAGTAAGTCAGAATGAGATGGACCTGGCCAACAAGTCTATTGTTTGGTTTATATTTCATTTCAGTTCAGAGATTCAGACCACGACATACTGAAAGTGTGGGCTATGTGTAACCTCTAAGGCTCACAGAGTCAGGGATGGAAAGGGTTAAATTGCTATGACTGTTTTTGGAAGAAGCACAAAGGCAGAAAACAAGATCTGAAAACTGTAGAAAAAAAATTTTCAGTTGACCTCCTGTCTTTAGAAATCCTAACTGCAATAAATAACCTCCTTTTACCAACAATCAATGCCCACATGAGTATTAGACAGGCTTTCCAAGGCCATCCCTCATCTTGTTTTTGAGGATCCTGACCTATATTGTTACTGGTTTACCTCTAGAGCACTTGTTTTATAGACCCATGGAACAAGCAGAAATATAGTTTTAAAAAGATACACAACCTAAATATGCTTCAAACCCAAAGAAAAACTCACTCATCCCCATTGCTGAACATTTATTCCAGATCTCTGAGTTTGTAGTTCCAGTACAAACATAGATTTTGGGTATCATATCTTCTAGTTCCTGAGACATTCACCCATCCTCTAGCCTTAAACACAGATTTTTTTAAACACCAGCTGTTTTAGTCTATACAGACTGGGCTAATTAACTTTTTTCAGCTGCTGATGAACTGTTATACTCCCTTACAGCCATACACCCATCCTAAATTTATGTGAAGCACATTTGAACAAGAAATAAAACCATTTATTCAGGCCACTTGTGGGATGGATGCAAGAATTCTGCAAGAATGAAACCCACGAAATTCTCAAAACTTTTCAGCACCTCTTGCACAGAACCTACATTTCATATTAGCCCTTGAACCCTTGTCTCAGCTATGCTTTAAGGACCCATAAACTCCTTCACAGAACCTCTTGGTCCTGTGTGCTCTGCTCAGTCTCACATTAGGCTTAATTTCTTTCTCTGATCCTCTCAGCTATTGCTATTCCTAAACCGCATTAGAACAGTAAATTCTCCAACACAATCATCATAAAAACTCAAAAGAAGTAATTCACAACACTTAACATTCTCCCTCTTCAAATTAGATCTTAAAAGACTTCAGTCCCTGCTGTTCTTAGCACTACCCCATACAAGAAAACTAGCCCCAGACCACCTTTTACAGTTTGCAGAACTAAACTTCTCATTCAGACCAAACTCAGATATAATTTGTCTGTCTACAAATTTCTCAGAAAAGATGAAGCCATTATCCCAACTCTGTAGTTGTTGTTACTATAATTCTTCTTATTTTAAAACTTGTTAACAGTAGTGTGTTCCATAGGAAGGAGTCTCTAAAGAGTACCTTCTAGGAGACAGCTCTGTAGCTACCCCAGCCTGCTATTGCATAGTTATGAAAAAGCAAAAGATGATGGTTATGGCAAAATTCATTATATTGTCAAGGAATGCTACTTGGCTAACTGGGACTTGAGCTGGAACTGGCAAGGTCTTGTATCTTACAGTTAATTCCTAGGTTATTGTAGGCTGATGGTAAGTCTAAGATTTGACTTGGGTGTTGGTAGTACTATTGGGGAGAGGAGATCATAGAAATTTTGGGATATAGCAACAGTGCTTTCACCTGCTCTTCTGGTACTTCTACTGTCGTCGTCCCCGTCCCCCCCAGTTTTGAGATTAAATGTAAGAATAGGGGTGATTGATTTCTTGAGGTTATTGCTGGATCTAGATAAATGTGTGTGGTTGTGCTGATTACAGAGTAGTGGAAGTGGTCTTGCCCTTGACAAGCCACAGCTGAAAGCAGTTAGGATGAGCTCTATAAAAGGGAGGGTCAGGTGGTCCTCAATCAGTTGGTGTCTGCTGGCTGAGCTGAGAGGTGGTAGGGATAGGTGCCTGGGTAAGGTAAGATGTATAAGGGAAAAACTGGGATTGGGTGCCTGGATGAGGAACAGAGAGGAGCTGCCCTGTTGTGTAGAAGAAAGAAGGAGCAAAAAAACTGCATGTGGTGGCCTGAGGGCAGGGTCTGAACTTAAGGTGTGCTTTGTATTCCTGGACTGTAACAGCAGAAACAAAGTTTAGTCCTCTGAAGGCTTTGTGGTGCTGCCTGGTGAGAGAAGGAAGAAGGAGTCAGAAGGCTGAGTGATGCTGCTTGTGGAAAGAACCAGCTGCATGAGAAGCTGCCTGAGGAAAATTTAGTCTATAAAGAGTATTGTGTCTATCTTGATTGCGACTGTGACGTACGTAACCTATGGTTGTAGGAAACCACGACAGATAAATATAGAAAAATTTGATGAAGGCTAGGTCTGGAATGCCTGTGTCCTTTTTCTTTTTAACCTGATATCAAGGAATATATCTATCATTAACCAAAAACAAAAATAAAGTTCTTCAACTCATCTTAGTTCTGCATGGCTGGCAAGATTTTGTCAGTATCTCTGTAGCTCACATTAATGGCATCATTGTTCCTGATCTTTGGTCTCACTTTGCATCTGTTAGTCATCACTGCCAGAGAATCAGCCTTGACTCCCCCACTCTATTGGCATCAGCTTTTATTCCAAGATTGAGTCTTTTTTCCAATACTGTATTATTAACTATATGGTCCCACTTCATAACATAATGACTTTATAACTTCATAATGTGGTGGGCCCTATTATCTTACCTAAGGATTTAGGGAGGAATGAAATCTCCTGGCAAAGTGTCTATGCTTTTGGAAAAGGTGTGGGGTTCTCATGCTTTTGGAAAAGGTGTGGGGTTCTCAAATAAGACACAGTAAAAACCTAACTTCTCCTGATCTCTAAAGGGCCTAAAATACAAAACTTGAAATGACAGAGGTGGGTAGGTTCAATATAGTAATTTCCAATCCATAATTTCTATCTATTGAATTCTCAGTGTTTCTGATTTATTGAAAAATCTCTTTATGGTTTTAGTAAAGGTTTACTTAAAAGCATAACATATAGAAATTCAAAATTAGATGTGCTAGATGTGATAAATGCAAATGTTTTAGAGCTGTTTATCTATCTACTAGAAGTATCTTTTGTTATGGTAAAGATGGGTTTGGGCTGAATGTAAGGGTTTGATAAGGACCAGGGACAAGGGCCTGAACTGGAATTCAGCCCCTTAGCCAGCTGAGGCCTTCAACACAGCTTCTTGCAGCCCTTTCATGAATCCTTTGGCAGCAATCTGCTCCCAGGTTACACAGCTGCACTGTATCAAAGCTGGCCTTGACCACAGAGAGGGGAAAGGAATGAAGGGGCTGTTGTTGGCACTGAGGGCCCTGACAACATGAGTGGACAGGGAACACCTATCCAATTTCTTAGCAATAAACTCTTACCGTGAGGGCGGAATGAATGAAGTGAATGCTAACAGAAAAGAGGCACCTAAGAAAGCAGATCAGCCTCACAACTCATTCTCATTAGTTTTTTGCTGTCAACATTGTTGCATTCCATGCAAAAGAGAAACACCCAGGTTAGCCTGCTGATACTTCATCTGAGATAAACACATCAAAAAGTTCCAACATACACAAAAAATAATCCAGGCATGGTCAATACACAGTCAGATTGCCTGTCACACTTTGTAACTAATACAGTTAACTAATCTGCTCCAGATCTAACTCTTCAATGTTCTTAAGACCCATCTTTTGCTATTCTTTTACTCTATGCTGCAGGGTTTCTAGATTCAGGAGTTCTGCAGCCACCTCTGTAGAAGTATCTGAAAAACAAGCATGTCCATAATCACAAAATAACTGTCTCTGAAAACTTCTGAGGCAGCTGCTTATCTTTTCTCGTAGCTTGAGGACAGAATCTTCATGTCTGTTACTGTGCCTTGTTCCTGAAAATCAAGTGTCAGTTAAAACATCAACAATGTCCTAACCATAATAGATCCAGGTCCTGTGTATTATAGCCATCCTTTATGCTATGTCACAGAATTCCATGGAGATCAACAACTTAAACTCCTTTAAAGAAGTAAAATACAGTGTTGATCCATGGATATTCTAGCTGTTCCTGGGAATGCTTTTCCTGTTCAGATCAAGTAACAAGTAAGATCTAGCCTTCACTTTTAGTCAATGCTAGACCACATTTGACATGTACTTTACATTCCCTGCAGGAATTCTTGAAGCAGATCTGGGCTTTTCCAAACTGTCTTCCACAAACTGGATAGTTTGACAACCTAAAGGTGTCTGGATCACATTAAGCCACTTGAAAGCTCTACAAATGTTGCCAGGTTACCCTCAGCCTAATTTTACTGGGAGACAACCATGGAGTTTCAACATGATTGTACTTACCTTGTGTGCTGGTCTCCTTTTTATTATGGTCTGCTTATCAGAGCAACAGCTATTAATCCTTTTCCTTAGTTCTGGAGCTTCTTGTTTTTAATGTTCCTTCTGTAGCAATTGCTCTTACTGTGCCATAAGTTTTTGCAGGTGCTCACAGCTTCTTGAAGCTTCTACTGGGCCTGAAGCTGCCACCTTTATCTGCACCTGTAGGTATATTTGCTGCAACTGTTGCTGGTGGTGTGCTGCTGCCTCTTGGTTTTCTCACCAAGGAACTCTGAATCTGCCTTGCTGCAGACATTCTTCCTCTCAGGTGGTCTGCTTTTGCCCATGGTCATCACAGGACCACTGGTATCACTCCACTGAACATGTCCTGATCGGTGTTCCAACACAAAGCAGATGCAGCAAGGCTTCCCAGGGAGCAACAATAAAGTCCTTCTTCCTTGAGTAGACATAATTTTTTCACTTATTACAGAAGAATCAGGATACACACAATGGCAGACCCACACCTTTTAAATCCACAAATATGTGAGAAATTGGTATGCAAGCTCTTTTACTCCTTCACTGGGGTAGGAATTAACAAGCATGTGTGTATCATTTTATTATTGAATATAAACAGTCAATTTGCTAGATTAAAAAAAAAAACCAAACCCACATGAACTCCATTTGAGGAAACTAACAAAATTAGTTATTGTGTCATCACTGTATTGCTGATAAAGTGAAAGTATTCAGAATAGGAAGAATAGATTGATTAAACTTGAACCCTGCAAAGTTCTCATGGCTAAGATAAAACCAAGAACCAGTAGGCATAATATGGGTTTTATTTTATTTTCTAGCAAGTATTGAAAGGTGCTTTGTAAGGTCACCAGAGCTGAAGAGCAAAGCATAATTGTCTACAAGAATTTAATGAGAGATCATAATTATTATGGGTGTTCAACCTAGAGTACAGGTAGTTATGCTTCCAATTAAGGTTTCTCAACAGACACAGCTGGGGTTTTTTTTGGGTTTGTTTTGTTTTTTTTTTGAAGAGGGGTTTTTTAAGATCCCCAGGGATGTCTGTAGGTCTGGAGCTATGACGTTTATTTCTGAAGCAAGTATGATCATATCATATAAGAAATATAGCTGGTTTTTAACAACTCAAAACCAGTTACAGTGCATGTGATGGCATCCTGGATTACTATTGAACAAATGGTTTTGTCTGGGAATGGGCTGGGGTTCAGGACTGCAAAGATCTGAGACAAGTGCTGTACAATTCAAATATTTGGTTGAGTAGGGTAAAAGCTGGGTTTAATGAGCATGGGATTTTGGTCTTTTTTGATGCCCAATGTGAAGCAGCAGCCACAGATGTCAGGACTCCCACATGGAAGAACTGCCCTTGTCTATTGGTTGCTCTTTCCAATTAAGGACCCACCACCTGTGATCACCTCACGGCGGAAACAGATCTCCATCACCTGTCAGAAGTCCCTGGGTCCCCCAGGAAAGAGAGACACCAGAAAAGAGCAGAGACCAAGGGACTACCTGTTGCAAGGAGGCAGGAGTTGAAAGGGAAAGCCATGGATATTCCTGAGGAGTCTCTTTGAAAGAGGAAAAGAAAAGAGAAGGAGGAGAATGATGAAAAATGAAATCAGAAGAAGAATCCAAATTTTGACAGTCTTCAGCTAAAAGACTCCAATAAACTGAAAGCATCAAAAACTTCATTTGACACACAGAAAAAATATCTGCTGCTCCTGCCACTGTCACATATGTCTATTGCAGTCTGTACCAAAGCCAACTGAGATGGCCCAAAAAGAGACACGCAGCTAAGACTGACAAGCTTCTTTCCATGGATAACACTGCCAGGAACAAGAACAACCACAAGGACCCTTTGCTCACCATGCACAGGAAAGTGAAAAGAAGTCACACAGAATTGTCAAAGGATCTGCAGGAGATATCAGAAATCATTTCCCAGTGCTTTCTTTACCAAATGGTGCCTTCAAGTCAAGGAGGCCTCTAATCAATTCTGAAAAACAGCATTCAAAGAAGTACTACTTAGAAAAAAACAAGAGACTGAAGCACAAAGCTGATGCAATGACTGTGAAGCCTGGAAATGCCTTTCAGTACCCAATGGAAGCTGCCCTTTTATTCACCTAATAAGGGATTGCTTTGAAACTGGATGTGCTAGAACCAAAATCAGTTTACAGCACATTCAGTGACACCATTGTTCTCATCAAATTCATGATGACATTGAAACCATTTGCAGACTCCTCAGTATCTTCACATGGAAAAATCTTTGCCATGTTATAGATGTGCTGCCAGTCCATTTTGCAAAGGGCCGTGTTTGGTTAAATTATCCCAGGTTCTTGAATGACCACTTCAAGAGTAGTTCCACAGTAAAACAAGCACCTTCTCCAGAAGCTCCAATACCCTCTCCTGCTAGTTTTGTGAGTTCTGAGTTGTGATCAAATATCAATAACAGCATTGGCAAGAATGGCATTGTCTAGAACCTTTTCACTTCTGAATATATTTAAACTCTTATTACTATTTGGATCATCTTGTGTCAGGGTGTTTTGCAGATAACCACAGGTTAAGAAACAGTTCCTATCACCT
>VXBU01008765.1:989512-1000886 GCA_013400315.1 Bombycilla garrulus
GTATCTGATCACCTCTGTCAAACTTTTCAGAGCCTCATCCAGTGCTAATATATTTCTGCACTGTGTAGGGAGGTGGGAACATAGCTGCAGACAGATCACCCTGGTCCATGGAGAGGGAAGGAGTGGTTTCCACCATGTTTGTTTGTTCTTTTTAAAATAGTTCTTAATAATTACTTTATTTAATTACTTAATAATTACTAATAATTACAGGATGAAATTTTTAACAGAACAATTGATTTTATTTCAGAGACAACATTCAGAATAGTTATAAATTCAATCTTCTCTCTTTTTAAAATCTATAGTACCCTCCCCATATATTTTCTGAACATCAGATCTATCTGTACTGCAGTCTTATATGGCTCTTTCCTAGCTTTTTTCATGGTCAGGCTTTCTGGAATACCCTAATATCAGTAAACACTGTCACATTTCCCAAGGAATGGCTCATTTATGAATATGTTGGAAAATATTAATCTTAGCACAGATTCCTGAAGGGCTTTATCGGTAATTTTACAGAATCACAGAATTAACTAGGTTGGAAAATACCTTGGAGATCATCAAGTCCAATGTATGACCTAAAACCACCTTATCAACTAAACCACAGCACTGAGTGCCATATGCCATCCTTTTTAAACACCTCCAGGGATGGTGACTCCATCACCTTCCTGGGCATTTCATTCCAATGCTCAATCACTCTTTCTGTAAAGAATTTTTTTCTAATGTCTAGCCTAAACTTCCCCTGGTACAGCTTAAAGTTGTGTCCTCTCATCCTGTCCTGGTTATTTAGGCGAAGAGACCGACCTCCACCTGGCTACAACCTCCTTTCAGAGAGTTGTAGAGAGTGAAAATGTACTGCTTACTCCAATTTCCATTTTCTGTTGTCTACACATCTACATGTGTAATAACTTTTTTTCTTATTCAATGATGCTTTATTTATGTAGGAGGCTTCTGAGATGGCTTGTTGATAATAATCAGTCAGATTTCCCTGATGTGTGTCTATTTCTCAGTTTGAGCACAATAGTATTATGTAATTGTAAGGTATGACTTTCCTCTGCAAACTTTGGGTTAATAATATTGCAACACAAAACCCACCTTAACTAAAACCACCTGGACCATAGGAAAACTAACAACAATAGAAAAAATCCATCTGCAGCACAGCTAAGAGTGAGGAATTCTAATGCACTGAAAAAGAAATGAATCATAGCAATGAAACGGCCTTTTAACTAGACATGGATTGTTAAATTATTAATAGTGCAGAAAAGGAACATTTATTCAATTAATACTTTTGTTCTGCCTTTAAAAGAACCCAGATAAGATACATGGGTCACACAGGAATAAAGGAAAGATTCTTAATTCACTAGCAACTGAAAAAGATATTAGACAACATTACAACCAAATAAGCATCTTACAGGTGCATAAGATGTTTCCAGTAACACTTAATTGTTTGCTGAGGAAATATCTGCCCTCCTAATTTGAATTTTATTTATTTATTACAGTGACAAACTGTGCAAGATGAAAACACTGATTTTTTTTTTTTTTTTTGTCACCATTCTGGATGAGGAAATGGAGTGTTAATTGATTATCATGATTCCAGTCAGAAGTAAATTAATCAAAAATTTTTTCAGAATCAATAAAGAATTAAAAGACAGAATTCTAGTTAATCTTTGTCAACAAATATTTTTATATATACTTTTTTCAAACAAAATAGAATGGATTTTTTTAAAATAGTATCAATCTATAGGTAATATTGACAATTTGAAGAATATATATATATTTTAGATATGTTAGTATATTTTTGTTTACAAAAATCTGTTAACTGATTAACGTATCATTAAGGAATTAAATATGTGCTCTTAACATAACAACTCAATGCCACCCTGTAGCAAAATGCCTGACTGAATCTGCACTTGAGTTTACTAACAAGAGATACAGAACAGGAAACCCAGATACCACAGTGGTGAGACTGTTACTGTCATACTGTGACGTCTTGATGTTTCCTTTTACAAAAGGTTGTAGGGGAAAACATGGAAGTCCCACAAAAGAAGGAACACAAAAATAATTAAAGAGTTGTAGAAAATGTGTAAAGAAATATTCTACACAAATTGGAACATGAGTCAGGTGCTCTTGCCTCGAATGAAATGAAAATCTGTGAAAACAGGCAAATGCAGTAACCTACCTCTGTAATATTCCCTGATTAATCCACTGATGTTTGAATAGTTAAATGGGATGGCTTCATTGAGACCTTTTCTGGAGTCATAAAGTATGTGGATATTTCATCAACTGACAGAATTAGGATCCAAGTTAATGTGGTTTTACTGAGTTAAGTATCACCTGGGTTTGATTTTTCTCTATGTATTCCTTTGGGTAAGATAAGAAGGAATCATTCAACTTCACTCTCATGGCAACAAAACTGCACCTGTTTTCCATATTATCTGGAGCAACTAATCAAAGTATCCATTTGTTCCAGACACATGTATTGTCAATATTGGAATAATGTTTCTTTGCAGAAGTACACTGTAGAAAATTGCTTGCCATTCTTGTGGGACACACTTGTGACAGGGTCATCTCACCTTCAATATAGATCAGATGAACAAAATGAAAATACTGATTTCTTTTCATGACTATAAGACCCCTGAAATTTTTTTTTGATTTTTCTTCCTACCTTTCTGTTCAATACGCATCTGCTTGCCTTACACAAGGACTTGCTTGTTCAATACAGTGAGTTTTAACTTGTCTGTAGAACAACACAAAAACCCAAACAAAGAAACAGTGGCAATATTTACCATTCTGCTACCAATGGATCATGTTAATTTAATTTTTTTCCTTTACCCGGTGACTGAGAACTTCCTATGACATGAAGAAATCTAGTAAGAAGTTTTCAAACATGGCAGTATTTCATTCAAGGACCACTTCTTTGCTGAAGTGCTGCAGAGAGATTTTGCTTTCTATCAACCCCTGACAAATCACAAATGCTGCTTCCTTGTAGGCTGCACAACACAAATCACTTCAGAGTCCGGCAGCTGAGCACTTAACAGATGGAACAGCCAATCTCAAGTTTCTTGGCACAGTCAGGAGGTGCAGAACATTATCCAGCCAAGAGCACAGTAGCCTTGGGAAACCTATATTCAAGCTTTAAAGAAGCTGGAAGCATCCTCAAGGCATCCTCTTCCACATGTTCATTGAGCTAGTCCTAATTCTGGGGAATTCCCAAGAATGCTCCCACTTCTGAATGAGAAGTGTACACTGTTAAATTTTGGGAAAATCATAGGATATTCTGATTTCCTGAAATTATTTTAATGTTTGTTTTCCACTGTCAATATCTTTGAAGGTTTTTTGTTTGTGATATTTTGAATTGTTGAACTTTTTCAGACAACTGAAGTTCTGTATTTTATCTAGCTTCTAATCACTCTTACTGTAGTCATGATCCTCTTCCTTTGAGTCCTCTTGCTCCTCTAATGTGTGAGGAATGGACAAAGAAAAGGTGATAAATAGCTCCATCTGAAACAAGGGGGTTTTTTTTCTTTACTGTGAATCTCATGTTTTCAAATAGAGCACTTGCAGAGCTCACAGTTGCATTGGGCAATGCTGCCCAGGGAACATTCTCATTCTATGACAGCCTCTAACAGAAACATCTGCCTGCAATTTGTTACTTAACTGACATTATCAAAGTAATATTTCAACTAAACTAGCACTGCAGAATAAGAACAGGGACATGAATATTGAAATCTATGTGCAGTACCTGATGACTGTGACACAGAAGTGCATCTGCATTCCTTTAATCACAGAGACAAATTATTTGGTATATCAGAAGAGCATTTTAAATAATTTGTATATAAGAGAATGAATATCTTAACCAGAAATTAACATTTTAAGACAGAAACCCTGCTCTTGTGGTGTTTTCCACTAAATCTTTAAAAAAAATGGATGAAGACTTCCCCAGATGAGTTTGTCAACTGGAAAAGGGGAAAACAATTATGCTACTTCTGTTATTCAGGCTGAGCTCAACATAAAATTTAAATCAATGACATAAAATAGTGAATCATCAATTCAATTTTTATCTTTTATGTTAACGATACAGTTAATAATTCAGCAATACAAGGTCTTCTCATATATGTATCTGTTGTTGTTGTTCTTTGCTAAATAGAGTGAAAATTTAAGAAAATATTTTCATAATATGATTTTTTGAATATGACACTGCAACACTAACAATAAAACAACCCATAAAGATTGGTCTCATTTTCCAAGTCAATTTCCATTTTCAGAACTATTTGGTATGAATGTTCTGAGACAACCTGGAACACACCTGACATTTAAACTTAGAATAAGACAAAAATAGAAGTGAATACTACTCTTACTACTACTAAATGATCTCTCAAATGAATCAAATGTTTTGACTGGCCTCAAAGTGGTATTGTTCTTTTAGGTGTGAAAATTTCTCCATTAAAGAATATATGATTAATTTTGGTGGGAACTGAGGAGGAGATGAGGTCAGGAAAGAGGCTGAAAGAGCAGTCATAATAGCAAAACATTCAGTAGATATGTGTCATGGTTTGACACTGGCCCAACAAGAGGCATCCACAAGAGCTGCTCACTCACCCTCCCCTGCCACAGCTGAGCAGAGGAGAGAAAAAAAATATACAAGGGTGCATGAGATGAGATTAGGACCGGGAGAAAATACTTCAAGGGCAAAACAGGCTCACCTAAAACTTGCAAAGTTAATTTATTACTAACAGAATCAGAGAAAGATAATGAGAAATAAAATAAGCCCTTAAAATACCATTTCCCCCCAGCTCCTCCCTCCTTCTCACTGACAGCAAAGGGAGACAGAGCGTGGGGGTTTGGTCAGTTCACCACTGAGATTTTCTTCTGCTGCTCAGAGAGAACATTCCTTCCCCTGTGAGACTCTGGGGGTCCCTCCCAAAGGAGACAGTTCTCCGTGAACTTCTCCAATGTGGGTCCACTCCCACAAGCAGCAGCCCTCTCAAAACTGCTGCAACGTCGATTCTCTCCTCGGGTACACAGTCCTACCAAAACTGCTGTGGCATGGGTGACTCTTCCACAGTGCGCATCCTCCCAGGAGAGGCTGCTCCAGCCCCTCTCTGACACTAAGGCTCTGACAGAGCCCCTCTCTCCACTGGGTTTTCCGCTGGATCACAGCCTCTTCCAGGAATCCACCTGCTCCAGAATGGGCACCTCCCCACAGGCTGTGGCTGATCTCTGCATCCCCCGTGGATCCCCAAGGGCTGTGGGGGGATCTCTGCATCCCCCCTGCAGGAGAATCTCAGCTCTGGCGCCTGCAGCATATCCTGCCCCTCTTTCTGCACTGACCTTGGTGTCTCCACGTTGTTTTCCCTCACAGGTTCTCATCTCCTTCCCCACCTCTCTGGGTAGAAAAAACTGTGTAACTTTGTTTTGATTTTCCTCTTTACTATGTTATCACAGAGGCGTTACCAACCTCTCTCATTGGCCCAGCTTTGGCCAGCAGCCTGTCCATTTTCAGAGCCATCAGGGATTGGCTCTGCTGGACATGGGAGAAGCTTCCAGCAGCTTCTCACAGAAACCACCTCCTTGATCCTCCTGCTACCAAAAACCAGGCCATGCAAAACCCATACAGTGTATTATAGCTTTCTAAAAAGAATGTAATGTGAGACAACATTATTTTTTGTTTTAGGAGAAAGACCAGATTGTAATGGTCATATAAAATTAATTTTTAACTTTTTCTTTGGACTAAAACTAAAGATATTGATAATTTTGGCCCATTGCCACACAATATCTAAAAGATCTTGCATTTATAAAAGCAGCGGACTTGAGGGGAAAAGAAAAAAACCCTTTTCATTAAGTTGTGTAACTAAGTTGAGTTCACTGTGGTTCTGCCCAACTTGTATTGATTCTTTGCTGCCTCCAGTGGAAGCTATGTACAGCTGCCTGACCACAAACAGAACTGCTTTTTTCAAGTAATTTCAAGTCTTAAGCCTGCCTTTTAAAGCTGCTGAAGTTCCCAGATTCTGATGCTTATTTTATTCCTATATAGAACATGATGCAAAAAAGCTCACGTCAGTCCTACCAACCGGTAAGAGTCCCCAAAGCTTTTGCCTCTACCCCTTGCAACAGAGGTGGGACCCACAGGTTGTGACTATACCAGAAGACAAATGTGAAGACTGCCAGGGAGGTTTCCTGGCACTGGAACCCAGCCATCAATACTGTTAAATTGTTAGGGCAGTCCCAGTAACGTGGTTAGTCTGTGACAACTCTCCTGATCGATCCCTGTGTACTGTTGGGAAGTGAGGCTGCCCAGGAAGTGTTCCTAATGAGTAGTTTGCGTAAGGCTGTCCTCTTGCTGGCAGAAGAAAGGACAGAATGGATGTGGCCTATCCTGTGCCAGCTGGCTTAAGTGCCACAGACTTTATCAGTGTTCTTGAGCGCATTATATTTATTCCTGCAGATGTATCCTGTGTATTCCAGGTCCTTGGCTTCCCGTAGAGATGAACCAGGATGTTTTGTTGCCTCTAAAGGACAGCAAATTTCCATACAAGAAGAGACAACATTCATAATTCTCAGCTTGTGGATGTACAACACAATATATTGAAAATATAGTCTGCGCTGTAATATCCTTGCATCACTTCAATTGCAGAATCAAGAAAAGCTACAAGTTGGACTCGGAATCTAGAGACAGCTCTTAATAGTCTTCTGACACTTTTGAATAAACTTTCTGCCTTTACTGTGAAGACAGCTAAATTCCATTATGAAGCTGGTCCCAAGGAGTCTGCCTAGCTACAATTTGGGACTGCAGTGCCGGTTTCTGTAAGAAAAAAAACCTCTGGTCAACAGTGAACATGTGTAGGGGGCTCAGTGCTGCACAGTAGTTGTAGAACTGTTTATAGCCTGAAAAATAGCTGCCTAGAAGGGGATTAACCCCTCTTCCTTCCTTAGCAGCTTTTGTAGGCACATGATCTTCCAAAGGGTGTGCTTGCCCACAAGAGGTCTCTGGAATAGAGTCTGGCCAACAGATCTGCTCTACATCTGATCTGTAAAAAGTCATGCAGCTCTCCACTGGATAGTCATGAGGCCTGCTCACTAAAGCAGCAGTGTGCCTGCCTACTGATGACCTGCAGAAGAAAACAAGTACCTTTGCTTTTTATAGTTCTCATTGTGCTTAGCATTCATATGCTGATGGTGAGTCATATGGGATATCCTTATGTTGCCTGAGATGGCATTTGTTTTTCAGCATAAATTTTTTAAGAAGTGGTGCAAAGACAACGTGTCATAAAATTCTCGGATTCAGAGTACACTATCAAAACATGTCATCATTTATCATCCATGGCTTTAAAAAACACATGTGATCCACTTGTCTCTTTGAGCTAAGAACCATGTCTGTGATGAAAGACAAAGCTACTCTGCTTCTAAAATTACTAAGATGTTACATACACTGAAGATCCACTTTCCTTTGGCACAGAAGACCAGAGTAAGCCAGAAAATGTAATGCATTCTATCAGCTAATGAGACATCAGCTAGGGCTTTTACTTGTAATCTTAATTTTATGTAGAAAGAGTTTCTGTGGCTGCAACTATATAACTCTAAGTGAACAGACAGGAGTCCACAGTGAACCCACATATAGCAGGCTCAGAGCTGCACAGTAGCTACAGAAGGTTAGTTTCATAGAATGGCATTAACCCCTACCCCTCACTCACCTGCTTAAAAGTTTGGGGTCTGGTCTATGTCAGTGTATTCCTGTAGGCAATAGTCTACAGTTGGAGAGGTTTGACTTGCTTCACTGGGGCATTTATCTTTACTGTATAGAAGAAAGTATCTCTGAAAACCTAAATACAGTATAATTCAGAGGGATGGTCTCCAGAGATTTCAGGTGGTACCCTAAAGACCATGAAAAGCATCTAAAAAGTGAGACTATCCTCTCAAGACTTAAATTTCTTCCTGCTGCTTAGTAGGATTCCCAAAGGAGCTTTGTGTTGGTGCAGCACTGTTGCCCTGCTGCAGCATTGCAAAGCTGATTGAGCTTAACTTTAAAACTGGCTCAATAACTGATACATTTGCCAACTCAGAGCTGTCTTTAGCCTTGAATTTACAGGCAGAGAAAAGTTCTAGCCAAAAATCTGGTTTGGAATTTTTGTTGTGGTTTCTTTTTTTAACTTACTACCAAACATCAAGCTGGCCCTGGCTGCAGTTCTGATGAAACATTTGGGAACTGTATCAAAGTTCTTCAGTTTTGGTTGCAGTGATGATTAATGGGATTTTAATCTTGTTGGCATTTGCATCAGGTAGGAAGTGGGGAAAGCCCTTAAAATGCTCAATTGGCTTTAATACCCCTAACATCTGTTGAAGTTTTTGTTCCAGTTATATATGTTCTCTGGCTGATTTCAGTGCTACAGGAATTCTTACTGCCTCATCTTTAGTCTCCCCAGCAGCTGTCATTGAGCGTTGCCTCTGAGAGTTGGAGGCTCACAGACATGACTGAGCCAGGTGCATAAATATTATTTTATACTTATGTACAATACATTATATTGAAAACATTCTGCATTTTCATTAACTTGGAACAGAGATTTTGTAAAGTATCATCTGTTGGATGTAGTGTATGTATTTTTCTATATAGATTTTAAAAGTAACTATCACACATGTGGATTCCATGTGTGTGGTCAACATTTTGTGAGTTGAATTGCCATGTCAACCAACTGATACCCACTCAACCCAGCAGAATTATCAGCCCCATCTCATTCCATAATACTAACTTCTACCGGGATTGGTGTGTAACCTGAAAATTAAATACTGCTTTTCTTTTGTGAGGAGTGAAAAGTCCGTTTTTTTAAACCAAGAGTTTTGTAAGTTGATGTGATGTTTAAGAAAAAAAAAAAAAAAAAAAAACGTTTTTCAAAATATTTTTTTGAGGTTCTTAGTTCAATAAAGAGCAATGCAAAAAACATTTCTTTAGCCCAGTCATATAAATGTCCATTGGAATTTCCTTCCAGCCCACACTCAGTTCATGTATTGGTTATGAGCCTGATTTAGACAATCAGCTCTGGTCTGCAATCACTTCAGAAAATGTTGCACTTGCTTTTATTAAATATAGATAGGAAGCCTTATGTCTGTTATAATCAGCTGAAACAAGAGCATGCTTAAAACTGTAGGGCTCTTAGCATGAAAATTTCACCAGTCTTAGACAACAGAACCAGAGAACACATTTTCTTGTTTTCATGTACACCATGTAAGTAAAGGAAGTCAAGATGACTTTCCCTTTCTGTCTTAGCATGGCATACTAGAATGGAATTAGTGAAAACAGTGACTAATATGTGTTATTTAACAAAACTAGAAATTGCCTGGCATTTCTAGAAATGCCTGGCATTTCTTCTGAATCCCAAACGTAGTGCCTTTGTTCCATAACCACAAGAAACAGGGAAGAGTACACTGGCTAAAACTATCCACCAAATGCTGGATTTTATCTCATTTGTATATGCTTACTTCATGAGGTCCTTATCTTAAGGATCACAGTATTTAGTTTAAAGACAGCACATTTTTAATAATATTGTAGATCAATCTATGCATATATTTTGATTGTGGAAATGTTAACTAACTTGATGTCCTGTAAAAATAAGACAAAAACATTCCATCACTTTTAAATGAAAACCACCCCTCCAGGACAAGCCAAAAATACTAATTGCATAGCATTAACTCTAGGGATTTGCTCTCTCAAGTACATGTTGCTTTTTGAGACCGAGTTCCTTATGTCCCTCTCCACCTTCTTATGAGGAAAACAAGCAGGGTTTTGTCCTGACAAGGAAGGTGTATTCATCTTTCACCTCTGCCTGAAGGGATTAAAACTTACATCTTGTAATTCCTGGAAGAATGCTTTCTTCACCATCCTGGCTGTTTAGTGTTGACAAGAGTCAGGTGCTTCCTGGCATCCAGGGAAGAAGTCCAAGAACCCATGAGCAGCCATGGCAAACAGTGCATCTACTCATTTCAGAAGCCTCAGAAGTCACACTGAGGGTGGTTGGAAGGCTTTGGGATGGTAATTATGATAATATATATGCCGAATAGGAGCTTGGTAGCATATAGGTAGTTATCATCTAGATGGCTAGCTTAGATGGAGTCGTAAGAAAATATACTTAGGAAAATATAATCTGTTGGAATATTAAATTACCATCCTAAACCTATGAGCGTGAATTTCAGTTTAATTCTGTTGAAGTCACAGGAGCTATTATATATCTTTGTATCATTTAATATAAACAAATCAGAATAGACCCTTGCCTCAGAGTCTTCATGCAGAAAAAGACAACAAACTGTTCATCTACATCATATCTCAGCTAATACCTTCATTGTATTTTGAGTCTATGTTTATATTAGTAAATCTGAAAGGAGTATTCCTGAGCATTGGAATTCAGTTATTTATGACATTAACTTGTCCTTGGTATGTCTTAGGGCAGTTCCAGCTATCCCATTCTCAGAGTCATGGTAGATTTATTGCATAAGAGGGATTAATGCAGTTCCTACTAATGTCCACTGTTTTTTCAAAAGGAAGACAGCTACATAAACCATATTATTCAACAATTTGCTGGTTGTTCCTTAACAGCTGGTCTCCATGCCAGACATAACAGGCATGGCTGGGTACATCTAAGATAGCAGAAAAGATGCAGCCTAGCATTCCTGACTTGAATTGGTGTGTACTCAAAACACAGGCTGCTCCTTCCTTACACGATGGTGACCAAAAATGACACGGAAATTGTAGCTGTAAGGAAGGGGAGAATCCATCCAGGTGTTTAGCTGAAATCCTCTTTCAGTTTGGCAGTTGTATCTACCTTTTTCCAAAGAGATTACTTTGGGTGAAGAGATTACTTTGGGTGAAGGAATACTTGTAATGCAGTAGAAACAGAACACCAGGCTGTATTTTGCCTGCCTCGTTTTCCATCTTCCCTGTCTCAAATTGGTGACCTCAATGTGTCAATATTTGGAATGACTAACATGTAAATACAGCCATACCAAGTTATGTCATGCAAAGGGACATTTTTTTCTCACTGTTGAACTGATTGTTCAGTTTCTTTTTTTTCCCCGAGTCTTAAGGTGACTGGAAACAAACCATGAAGCCAAGAGGAGGAAGGATTCTGGAAACCTGACAAAGCAATCTTGCTCAGTCTTGCCTCTAGGTCTCTTCCTTCATCATGTGGTCTGTATTTTTTTAATGTTTTTGTACCTTCACTCTGACAGTGCAGACTGAGATTTTTGTAGTTAGAGACACGTGCCATTCATATGCTGGTTTTGAAGATAAATCGATTGAAACGATGAAGTAGTCAGGGAGCCCAGCTGCCCACGACACAGAGAAACGCGGGAGGTGAGTTTATGGCCGCCCCACCTCTGGCAGCGCCGCAGGCCC
>VXBU01008765.1:1002559-1037319 GCA_013400315.1 Bombycilla garrulus
TCCCGCTCCGCCAGCCCCGCGGCTCGGAGAGGTCCGTGCCCCTGCCTTGTGTAACCTGCCGAGCGGTCGCCGCGCTTTCCTCTGCTAATGTTTCCGATTTCACCCCCACGGGTCTCCCCACCTTCGACCCACCCCCACTTTTCTCTTCTAGTGAAACAGGAGAGCTCACATAGCAGCGGATCCTTCCTCTTCATCTCCTCATGCACTCTTCAGGTCGGACTGCGATGAGTGGACTGAGGTCTTCTGGGCTGCTGGGGCTGGTACTCTTAATGCTCTCAGCAGGATACTGCAAGGAAAAAACGGACTCCACAGATTTGAAAGACAAGCAAAGTCTCTTAAATCTCATAATGGAGATCATTCAGGAACTGAAAAGGTACCACCTTGAGAAGGACAATGGGATGCAGTACTTCTCCAAGCATGACTATAACTTGGATCGAAGGGAAGTGGCTGACTATGGAGGATACCAGGACGAGCAGAGAGTTGGTAAGTCACAGTCCATTTTCTTTTCCCTAGGGTGCCTCGGTGAATGAGATAGTGCATCAGGTTACTAATTTTGTAGTAGGAATTCACCACTCAAAATACCTGCAGATTCCCTTTGGTATCAGAAACAGACACAGATGGCAAATTTGGAAAAAAAAACCTCCATTCACCTCTCAGAGTCTTTTACTCTGGATAATGTACTCAACTGAAAGTCCAGCTTCCTGTGGCTTTGAATAAAACCTAATAATATGGGAAAAGACAGAAATGGTCTGAGATCAAAGAAACAAGGGATGAAAACGCTTTTTCCTGGAAGGTTACCACTCATTATCATGTGCTTGGTTTAAGTGTTTCTTGGAAATGACCCTAGCAAGAATTCTCCTGCAGGACTGTAGTATGTTCTTAAAGACCTTACATATAGAAGTCTTCCCTGCAGCTCAGCTTCACTGAACTGTTCACCCTCCTTGTTAGTTCCTTCTTACTCCAGAGGCAGCACCTTTGAAATACTAGGGAACTGACAGTACTCCTCTGTCAGTGTGCTGGCTGTGGCAAGTTTGGGACACTCCTGTAGTCATCCTTCTCCTCGTTTGACTGCTTCTTCTGTAACCTGCTTAGTTTGGTGATGGACTTCTGTGCACTCGGTTGAAAATTGATTTAGTTTCTCTTGCTGCCATTTCTAATTTAGTGTTCCCTGTCACTCTCAAGCCCCTGCAGTGTTACTGCTGCTCATCTGACCCCTCCAACTGAAAGTGACTTTCTGAATATTTTCCAGCAAATATCTACTCACCTTTTCCCAAACTGGCTTTCATTTTGATAATATGCTATTTATTTTGTCTTTATTGATCTCATAAAGTACCTCTTTGTCATTCTCATTCATACTCAAATAGCCTCATAATTTGCATTTATTGGTGGTTGTCATGAAGATGTTGTTTCTCCATTTGGATGATTAATGAATGCACAGAGGAAGACAATTTTGTTATACTTAAGGTCAACACAGAACGTTTTGTTTTACAAATGTTGAAGAGTCAAAGAGGCCAGACTAAGCAGGGAATCATGATCTGCACAACTCTAAATCTCATCTGGGAAAGTGGGCATAGTTTTTGGTCACCCTGTTGGTGCAAACCATCTGGCTTGTGTGGAACAGTTATTTAAGAAATTAATAATCCTGCTTCAGAGTAGATTAGTTGGTAGTGTTGTTAGTGATTCTGAAACAGAATTTTTCATTCTGTTATTATAATGGAGTTTTTCCCAGCAACTCTGAAAAGGAACTACTAGTTAGAGTCTTTCATTTCAGTTTTGGCATCACTTTCCTAGTAAGCTTGTCCCATGGGAAATTTCTGAGTGAAGCATGTGTGTTTTTAATGCTCTTCATGACATAATTAGGTCAAATAGGATAAGGTCAATTTTACTTACACTGACTAAAGTTAGAAGTAAATGAAGAATGACTTTCGAGAAGTGTCTAAATTCACAAGTGAATCGGATCTGGATGGAAATGCTCTCTGCTTTATATCTGATAAGAGGTGCCAGGGGAACGAAAAAGGCTGCTCAGGCATTCATGGTCAAGTAAATAAAGCATCATATATTGTATCATACACAATCAGCACTAAGCTATCAGCATAGAGTTTGTAACGGAAAGCAATCAAAGATAGCTGTAAATCAGGAAGTCACAAGCAGGGGTTAGGGCTAAAATGGATTTCAGTAAACCAGTTTCATTTTGCCATCTGCTGAACACAAAACACAAGGCGGTAAACCACAAACATAGGGAGCCAGAAGAGAGCAATTTGCTTGGAATAATTTCCTGTGAATTTTATTTACTGCTAGGGGGAGGGAGGGAAGATTCCTGTAAGTAGATCAATCCAGTTTCATGATTACAGTAGAACAGTGCTTCTGCAGACATACCTGGGACAGAATAGTGGTTACATTTGCATAAGAGGATTAGAAGACACAGCCCCAAACTCAAATATATCTTTGGGTCTTTAGCACTCCTATAATATGAAAAAAATTAAATCTAGGTAGACTTGATAATGTAGTTCATGGAGAGCTAAAATCTGACTCTCAGTTAATAATCATTGTCATGAATTATTTCTCACCTAACATTGTTCCATCAGTACTGTGTTTCACAGAGCAAAGTTTCCCTATGTAAAGTGAATGCTTGCCATTTGACCTACTGTATGCAATGAACTTTTGACCTGTCAAGACTTAGTGGTGATGTTGCTGGATAGAGCATTCCCTGGCCTTGTACTACGCTTGACAAGCATAGGTCCAGTGCAGCAGAGTAAGTGTTCTTTTTTTCTATCTAACAGAAATAGTTCCCAGAGATCTGAGGATGAAAGACAAGTTCTTGAAGCATTTAACAGGTATTTTTAAATTTTGCATTGGTATCTATGTTTCACATACGTACCATAAGCTACAGAGCTCTACCTGTGAGCTGTGCTGATTCATAACTTATTTTTTCTTTATATTTCAGGTCCACTCTACTTTAGCCCAAAATGTAGCAAACACTTTCATCGGCTTTATCACAATACAAGGGACTGCACCATCCCAGCATGTAAGTAACAAAAGCAGACACTTCCCTAAAACAAGAGGAACTCTAAAATTTATTAGCTCCGTCATGTATCAGTAGTGATACAATGTCAGAATGCATTCCCTGCAAAGGAAAATTTGGACTGTTTTGAAATATACTAAGTATCCTCTACAGCATTGCTAGAACAGCATCAGCATTACAGAGAGGAAAATGGAAATAAAACTTTGTCAGAATGGCTGTAAACACTGCATCCTTTAGGTACTGATGTATTTGCCTCATAGGTTCCAAACCAAGTGTTTGCTTTTCATAGGAAGATGACTCCTCTCACAAATATCTCATATTTAGTTTCTAGTGCTGTAAGTGCAAGTTGGATCACAAATCCAGGTGGGGTTATTTACTTTTCATTGATTATTTATCAAGACTAATTTTATAGACATTTTCTATTTTGACTATTCAGCTACCAATTTACCAGTGATGTTGACAATGAATCTTTGCAACACTTGTCCTCAGTGAATTATAAAAGTATAACTTCTTAGCTTAGGGAAAAAAATAGAAGTGCTGATGGACACAACTAAGCAAATGCAGCTTATGATACCTCATTGCTGTTGGCAGCACAGAGAATTAAATAAAAATCAAACATTGACATTTATCAGTCAGTAGATGTGACTCCAAATTCATACTGAGATGGACCTGTTGAGTAAGCAGATGCTATTTTAGTACAGCCTTTTCAGAATGGAAGCGCACTTTATTTTACTTGTCTGAGGTCAACCAGCTGGGTCAGTAGCAGAGCTGGGAATAGAAACAGGAGTTACAGATTCCAAGTTTCAAGTATTAATAAATATTTCAGCCCAGTGCATTTTAAAGGCATATTTGTTAAGAATTGTGGACATTTTCACTGTTTGTAAGGCTTCAGATTACGAATTCCCTGGAAAGACAAGGATTTCTAGATGACAGGTAACCAGATCACACTCTGTTTACATGGGTAGAGATGTAAGTTGTTCATAACTTGTCTGTTCTGAATAAGCGACCATCATATTACCTTTTTCATAAGGATCACAACACAAATGTCATTTGGCTCAATACTATGAGTACTCCAAGCTGTGAAGCTGCAAGCTAGTTGGCCTTAAAGGCTCTAAATTAGCCTTTTCCTCCTGACAGGTGACATATCCATCAGCATAATGTCTGGATAATGGAGGAAAATTTGTATGAGTGGCAATTATAACATAACTATGCTGTGAGTTGCGGATTGTTAAATTTTCATCTCCAGAAAACATTAGATGTAGTTACTCATTAATGAAATAATACCTAACAAAAGTGAACATCACTTACTGGTCTGGATTGACCAGCATCTCTTTAAAGTAACTTTCTTCTAGGAAAATTAGATGAACAGCCTGCTTTAATTCTTCGTGCACAGAATGATGTTACTTTTTGATAATATCCTGACTTCAAATTATACTGTACCTTCTTGTGTAGAAATCTGAAGGCCAAACAGCAAAGAAACCAAAAGTGCCTCTGCTGCTGCACTGTGGCGGTAGCCAGTAAAAAAGCATTGTGTTGGCATATTTTCTAGTACTTTCTACAGTGTAGTAGCATTGGTACCTGAAAAATAATTTACTTTTCTGTTTGTCCATAACCAACTTTGACATTATTTGCTTTCAGTTTTTCATGAAAAAAAAAAAACAAAACTTTTGAATGATTTCTTTAGTTTTGCATTGGTTCTGTGTCTTACAATGAGTGCAACAAAAAACTTGAAGGTACCTAAAATATGAACAACTAACAATAGGACTACTGTGGAAAAAAAACAGTTCTGCTAATTTTAAGATGAAACTTCATACTCTTGTGAATGTTTATGATGTAGTCATCTACTTGGGCTGCTATCTAGATTTGTATGACTAGAAGATGTTATTTGTCTAATTTAACAGCTTTCCCAGTAAGAAAATCTATGGGAGAGTGGTATTACTGAATATTAAGTTTACAGACTTGCTCATTGAGGGCTGGATTTCAAAGGTGGATGAGCACTACTTATTCCTTCTATAATATGGAAATACTACAGTCACATGTTTAGATCCCTCCCACATGGAAGCACAGGCACAGATGTATAAATTTTTATACATACATACATACACTTGGAGAGCACATTCATGCTGTTTGTTTACAGATAGAACATGTGCAGAAGTCAGTTGCATAGTTACACGTGCCATTAGACATGACTTTTAGTTATTACCTAATTTTTACACATTCGTCTTTTAAGTCAATGGAGTTGATTTTTAATCTATTGCAAACCAAGGTATTCATTGAACTTTGCTATGACAGTGATTTGCACACTGAAAACAATTTTGATTTTTAAAGGCAAATTTGAGTACTTTGGTAATCTAGTCATGCTTTTTTTTTTTTTTTTCATACAGACTATAAAAGATGTGCCAGGCTTCTTACTCGATTGGCAGTAAGCCCTATGTGCATGGAAGGATAAAGGTAAGCTTTTTCTTAGTAGAAATGACATTTCACTGCATAGCAAAACAGTGGATGTTGTGTTTCACACATGAAAGTTCATTGGAGTGGAATAACAAGTGTTAGATAAGGTATTCCCCTCCCTGAGGACTTGAAGTAAAACTGGCTTAATCTGGCAAATTTTGGCTTTAAGGAGAGGATACCTCCTACTGGAAGTCATTACATAAAGGTCCATGTGCATCATCTGTGAATTATTTATAGCAGCATACAGTTAGCAGATAGTAAATTTGTTGTTACAGAAAAAAACACAACAGCTGTGGCTTATTTTTCAAGAGTTTACTCAGTACACAATTGCCTGTATCTGCAGCAGCAGGCACCCTTTTATGTGTGCAGCTGTAGCCCTGTGCTGCACTCAGTAGTATGAGTTAATGTATACATAGCTGTACACATCAGAGCTTTACAAATGCAGATAGGTTGCAGGTGCTTTTAAGTAATTCAGTTAAAATGTATTGGTAGCAGCATTGATGAACTAACTTCAAGCTAATTGGATTTTTTGTGATTTCCTTGTGTACACCTCCCCTATTTAGAGGTTAGTTCCCTCCTTCTTTGCCTAGATGGGCCTCTATTTCCCACAAATACTTGGGAAATTTCATCATGCACCAAAATAAAAATAAAAGCCAATCAACCAAACAAAAAAGTACTCCCAAACTATCTGTATTTTAGAGAACTGTAACATAAGAATACAGAAGGACTAATTTACATTCTGTCCTCAGCTTTTACCTGAGACAAAATGGGATCTTGGACAAAGGGATAAATAATAACCACGTAGATTTGTCAGTAACAAATGCTGTAGAGCCAAAATGCTTTAACTCTGTGACAAAATACACATCTTGTGGAAGGAATTAGTGAGAAAAGTAATAAATATTAAACTTTTTTTTTTTATTTTAAGCATTGACAGTGTTTTACACTTCACTCTCACAAGCAAGCTGGGGAAATAGGATCCAGATAAATGTAAAAATGACTGAAAAAAGATACACAAGTTGTTAGTGCTTCATTGTCAAAAGTGGAAAAATGCACTGACTAGTGTCACATAGTTTCATTATGGGTTTGATAATGTTCAGTATTTTCATTAACAACTTGGGTGATAGAATACTGTATTTATGTATTTCAGTATTATAGGACAAGCAATCATAATACAGTACAACTGTCAAATTAAAAATAATCTTGGAAAATAAGCCAAATAGTCTCAAAATAGGATAACCGATAAAGAGCAGAATTATGAAGCCCTGTACGATTATTCAGCTGCAGAAATACATGGAATTTGGTGAAAAGTTAGATAGTGCTGTCAGAAACATAGAGGTTTTTGTGGACTGCAAACTAAGCAAGTCAGCAGGGTTACACTTGAAGAAAGTCAAACAATACTGGAATTTATAAATAGAATCATTGTTTATGAAACTCCTGACATAATTACTGATACTGGAATACTATATTTAATTAAGGGCATCACACTTGAAGACATATGGGTTCTTCTTGAAAGAGTCCAGAGAAGAGCAATGTGAATGACCAAAGGCCTAGAAAACTCAGTATACAAGAATGGTTACAGGAATTAGGATTATTTAATCTAAAGAAAACATGACTGCAGGAAAACCTGATGGAGCTATTCAATTTCATGAAAGGTTTCTGCAAGTCAGTTCTCTCTACCCAGTCTGAATAAATGAGACATAATTTGTTTAACTTTGCAAATAGGTGAATAATGTTACTACCAATACCAATAAGCAGATACATCAGAGTGTCAAATTCTTTTCTCCCTTTCTTTAGAAAATTTTATCTGTATCTTAACAACCTTCATGTAAACATGAACTTGTAATATGAAGGAATAGCAACTAAAGAAGTTCATATCTCAAGCTGGGAGTCTATTCAAAAATGTCCATCTCTCAACCTTTGCTGAACACGTTTCAATATCAGCAGCAACTGTCCACTTCTTTTATTCACACAGGCACCAGTCAGTAGTGGTAGACTCCTTAAGCAGCCTCGATTAGCAGAAAGGAAGACTGTCCTGTACCACATACATTTGGAGATGCACAGGCATCTCTGTAAGATTAAGCCTCTTTTCCACTGCATCAGTTCAATTTGTGTGAAACAAATCAGGTTTCCTGTTTTGCTCAGTGTCTGATTTTTGTTTCATTGCAGGTTTGTAAGTGGACTGGGCTATAGATGGACTATTACATTGGCAAATTGGTAGTTTTGTTGGATTTTTTAGATCTGTGGACACTACCCATGTTTAGAGATCAATTTGGAGAGAAAAAAACATGTAAATTTATTTTTATTTGTACTTAAAGTGCATTTTGGACTAGCACAGCTTCAAAGCACAAGGCATTGAAACTCAGAGCTAAGATCAAACAAGAAAATAATATATGAAAACAGGATCTAGACATGTTACTGTCACATACCTATGTGGGCACATCTGTGTTTATGGTATGATGTGTCTTATGGAGCCTTCACTTTTTCCCATGTATCCTATACATTTGTAATTGAGCTCCATCTACTTTTTTTTTTTTAGAGTGTATGTTCCCTTTCTGCCTATCCTACAGACATGAGCAATGCAGGGACCCAGTAACAGCCCTTCAGCTTCTTGAGATTGATTCAGTGAAGCCAGAGCAGCAGATTTCTACTATCACATCTCTCAGTAGTCTTTTTTTTTTTTTCCAGTCAGCCACCCAGGCTGTATTCCCTGGCTGCCACCAGCACCATCTCTAATTAATTTTATTCTGTAACCCCTTCTCATCATCAACCCCGCTATGCCAGAGTCTTGTCCTGAATGCTTCCATTCTTTGTTCTATTCTTCGGCTTCTTCTGCCAGCTTCCTAATAGTTCCCATATTCCATGCTTGCTTTGCTCACTCCATGCAACTATCCCACAACTGCTACATTGTCCATATCTGCAGTAGGTAAGAGATGCCAGGAACAGGATTCCTGAAGTCTTCACCTAAATAAAGTTCACAATTCAGATCACAATTCAGAGCAGTTCCTGTGACAGACAGTGACAAATCTGAAAACCCCATTTGCAGCATTTGTCACAGCCCCTTTGGCTGCAGTCACACAGATTTTACTGCTTCTGTTTGAAAACTGCAGGTGCTACTGTTGGTGCCCTCCCTTTTCCATCCCCTGTTCTTTACGTGTTTACCAGAGACCAACACTGATCTATAACTTATGCTGAAAACTCCTTGCACTGTGAGTAGTTCAGGGACTAAGGACTGCATTATCACATATTACTACATACTTCTTTTTTGAAGATTTCTTCTAATTTCTGTACTGACAAATATTAATGGGGTTTAAAAAACTTTTAAAGCATCTACAGTTATTTCAAATAAACAAAGTAAAACTAATGACACACTTTTACACTAATAAATACAAGACTGGTGCAAGTAGTTGGAGTCTTGGGCTAAGCAGAGAAAATGAGGTTTATATATTATAAAAAGTGTATTAAAGAAATCTACCAGTTGCTTGTTTCCTTAAGATGCAGATGCAAATAATTAATATTCATTCATACAGGTCAAATATTCATTGCAAAATTCCTAATAAGCTTAAATCTCAGATTTCCCTTGGAACTTAGAAAAATCTGTATAAACTCAAGATTTATTTACCATACTAGTAATGTATGGGACAAATGCTAAAAATACAAGATAAAGTTGGAAACTTAAAATACAGGAAGACAAAACTGAAATACTCCATATCCCATTCCTATACACCATAGTATTTACCCATTTTCTCAAATTATTCTTAAACCAAGATATTTGGGCACTTGATTTTTGCTTCAGGTATTTTGTAACAATGGAAACAACAGCCCTTAATTGCATTCTCCTTAGACTGCTGCTTTCTCAGAGTAACATCCAGTGCATTGAAGAAATGTCAGCCACTTGAATTCCATAAAAGTGAAGGTCAAATTAAGATGAGGGGGTTGTGTATTATTCAGTGAAGTCCTATATTTTTTCTAGAAAGTATAACTTGATCTGTTTTATATAGCTGCTCAGGGCATGTTCAATCACCTCTTCTTGGTGCCAGGAAGTGGTTCCCAAGTTAACTAATTTAAGACTTTGATCAGAACTACTGCTTTGAGTTAAAAAGGCAGCCAATGCATGGTTACTAGTGTGGCATTGTCCAGGTTTATTAAAAGGCAAGTCGTAGTTCTCGTTGCTGTGAGATGTCTGTGGCTAGCACCAGATGGAACATTAAGAGCTTCATAATCTTCAATGCATGGATCTCTGTGATCACATTACAGCAGAATTCTACCTGGGTGTACACACTTGGGAAAATAATTTTTTTATCTAAACATGGGAAGGTTCAGCTACAAAATCCTACAGGCACAGTATTTTAAAGTTTATACTGATATTTAAACCACTGAATTATTCTCATATAGAGTAGCTTTTTCATACAGCGTTTATCATCGTGCACAGGTAATAACCAGAATCAAGTCTGGAAAGCTGTAATATGCCTTTACAATAGCTTTCATTTGTGCTTTTAAAAGTTAGCACAATTGGCTGGGGAGTTGTATAGTTACCTTTGTTCTCAACAGAGGCTGTAGTCAAATTGCATTCAGGATCTCCACTAAGACTCTCCATCATTCTTCAGCTAAGTTCCAGCATAATATTCCTAGGCTCATGCATATAATAGACTATATGAAATTAAAAAAAAAATTAGAAAGTAAAACAGATTTATCAATGGTAAAAATCTGGAGTCTATTCAGAGATTTCTGAAAACACCAGGGGTTTAGAAAACTGAGTTAGCTGATACAAAACTGTAATGTTACCCATACAGAAGCAGGTGTAGATGAGATGACAAATGAACATCGTAACCAGTGTTTTTCACCCTCAGTGAGCTGCATATTCCCATCAGTAATGAAAAAAGTTTTCATTACATTTTCAGCGTTTAACTTCTAGGTTGTACCACACACTGATCAAACCAAAAGCATGTTAATTTCTTCTAAACATTGCTTTTTAACATCATAGCTTAAATAGGGCACAGTAGGAGCATACATACAGAAAATAAGCTGGATGAATGCAAGACAAGGAGAATTTACATCAGTTTTCCCCTCTAAGGAAGGATATTTAGAAAAAAAAAGTAATTGTCCTATCTGCAAAGCCAGGAAAAAACCCTAGATTACATTAAGATTTTCTGTAACATTATTACATTTCCTAATGGCTTTCAAAAATTGCAAAACTAAATGTTTAAATACTACTAACAAGTATTTCTGTATGCACCAATAGCTTGATTTTGAATGGATTATGTCAAGTCCAACTGACTTTGCATACAAATGATTCCATTACAAATTATACTTAAGCAGTAGCAAATGCAGAGAAACTCAGGGTATCAGAGAATCCACACTGATCATGGGGAAGATAGTTACCTATGTTCAGACAGATAATATGAAAGTTTTAACTAAAAAATATCATCTGCAGAATTCTAGTATCAGATTACCACTGTTTTTTATCTCCCCTTGACTTTTTGATGGCTGTAAGACAACAAAGCTTCATCTGGGTCTGTTTGCATGTAAGAGTCTTTCAGCAGTGTGGTTCCTGCTGACTGAAAAGAAATTGTACATATTTTACTTCTAAGTAAGAACAGTAGGCATAGAAACACATGAAACTGGGTAGACAGACTTACAGCATTCAGTGCTCACCTGCCTAGAAGATGATAGACTTCTAGGGATGTGTATCTGCAGTTACACTACATTTTCATACAAGCTTTAAAGGTGTGGAGGAGTAGGTTTGTGAAAACCATCACTGCTCAACCTTTGAATCAATATTTCTAGAACAGACATATACACATAAGCAATGTGTAAACCTGTAATTTTGTATTGGTGATTTTGATATCAGTGTCATAGGCATGGTTGTGATTTCATTCCAAGAAACGCTTCTGGAAGACTTAACAGAACAGGCAGCAAATTGAACCCAGTGCAGCTCCCGCTTAGTTTGTGGTGGCTCAGTATTTGCCTTTTCCAGGGGCTATATTATACAACCAGCTCTGAAAAAGTTACTTCTATTTGTTTCTTGTTTGTATGAATCCAAGTTGCTTCACAAAAGAGCCCAATGAAACATCAAATTTGTCCTAGAGCTGTCAAACTGGACACCAACAGCTGAAGGCCACCAAGGCATTTAGACAGTGTCTTGCAATCTGTTAATGCTGTTCCTGAGGTTTATTCACTTTTTGACTTCACAGATGCAGTTATGGAAAGAGATAAACTATTAGCACATTTTTGATAGGTGAACTGGATTTCCCTAGTGTGTCTTCCAAAAATGAACCATCAAAAAAGGTGATGCTTTCCAGAATTTTAGCCTTGATTAACAAAGAAAGCATTCATGACAGTCAGGCTGATACAAACTAAGCTAAATCTAAAATTCACTACTGATCTTTCCAAAGTTGTTATTGAATTCTCCAGTTTTGTTTACTGTTTTCACAATGATATACACATTCTCAAACACATGTATGTGAGTATAAAAATGATGAAAGACCATTTTCTTATTTCTTTTAATCCACCAGATGTTATTACCGTGACAACACCAAGAACCAAGAGAAGTGCCTTGGAAACCAACAGGGAAATAGAACTTACTACCTTTTAGTGAATTCCATTGTGAACAAGAGATTTATTTTTGCAGATTGACAGACTACTTCCCATAATTCTTTTAACATGCATTTTGTATGTCATCAACAGTTTGCAGATTGACATTCTCTACAGTAGCATAACTGCCAGTAGTACTTAAAGCTCCATACTTAAAAACACACTACAATTGATGTGTAATGCTGCCAAAAATGTAAACACAAATATTTCACTAAGAAAATTCATGTTCTATTGCTTAATTCTACAGTTTTAAGGAATGTTTGTTTGTATATCTAGAACTACGAAAGATCTGCTCCACAGTAGTTGTGGTCACTTGATATCCTTCATGCTTATACAATTTTTTAAAAGTTTGGTTAAAACAGACTTGCATTGGGGTCACATTGTACCCTGGAGTACAAATTGCATGACAAACAGGAACGTAATTCCAAGTAGACATACTTTTTGGGACAGTGGAGCATGGATTTTGTACACAAACACAAGCTGCCATTAATTTACTTTATATAATAAATGTATAAAACATTCCAGCAAACGTGCAATATGTAAATACTGTAAATAACAAGCATAAGTAATAAAGTGTTTGGTATTAAGTTGTTCTCAGTTTGCTTTCTGTTCACTGAATCCAGGTAAACGAACTAACTTCTGGTAGCTACTATCATTTACCCACATTTAAACTTCTTTCCAGAAAGAGTTCATTAGCGTAAGAAAGAAAAGTGTATTCACAGTAATCTGGACAACCCGGATTTAAGAGGATGGACAGATCTGTGTGTTTCAAACCCACAGAATGGCCAGACTACAAGGCCACTCAAATTCTCTACAGCCTTATAAAATGGAATACTTTTTAAGACTAACAGATGTTCTGAGGTTTTTGTTTGGGGCTTGGGTTTGGTTTGGGGAGGGGCTTTTTGTTTGGTTTTTAATTATGTGCAGTCTGTTCATGATACTGCAAGCCAATCTAATCAGAAAATATCCAGTAAATCATTTTAGTGCTGTAGAATTTTTAAGGAGTTAGTGTTACTCCAAAAACCGTGACACACATTTCCCTTTCCTCCTTAAACCAGATATTAAATCCAGTTGTCACAGTACTCAAACAGGAAGAACATTTTTATGTGCAATTTATAAATCCATGTGTTGTGTTTGCATGGCCAAGCTTTGGTAGCAGAGGGGCTACAGGGGTGGCTTCTGGAAGTAGCTGCCAGAAGCTTCCTCTATATTCAGTAGAGCCAATTCCAGACAGCTCCAGGATGGACGTGCTGGGCCAATCAGAAATGGTAACAGCTACGGAATAACCTATTTGAGAAGGGAAAAGTTATTGCGCAGTTGTAATTGCAGCCAGAGAAGAGTTGGGTGAGAACATGTAAAAGGAACAGCTTTGCAGATGCCATGGTCAGTGCAGAAGGAGGGGCAGGAGGTGCTCCAGGCACCAGAGCTGGGATTCCCTTGCAGCCTGTGGTGCAGCCCATGGTGAGACAACTGTGCCCCTGCAGCCCATGGGGATCCACAGGGATGCAGAGATTCACCCACAGCCCATGCAGGAGACCCACACTGGAGCAGGAGGATGCCTGGAGGAGGCAGTGGCCCTGTGGGAGGCCCGTGCTGGAGCAGGGTGCTGGCAGGGACCTGCAGACCTGTGGAGAGAGGAGCCCACACTGGAGCAGGTTTGCTGTGGGACTTGTGAGCCCATAGGGGAGCCAGGCTGGAGCAGTGTGCTCCTGAGGGACTGCACCCTGTGCAAGAGTGACCCACACTGCAGCTGGGGAGGACTGATGCCTGTGAGATGCCTTCTCCTCAGGCTGAAGAAGTTCATAGAGAACTGTTTCCAGTGGGAAGGACCCCAAGCTGGAACAGGGGAAGGACTCCTCTCCCTGAGCAGCAGCCAAAACAAGCTGTGATGAACTGACCATAAACCCCCATTCCCACCTCCCTGCAATGCTGGGGAGGAGGAAGAGCTGGGAAGGAGTGGGGGAAAGGGTTTTTTAAGGTCTTTACTTCTCATCATCCTGCTCTGAATTTGTTAATAATAATCTCAGTTAAAATCCCCAGTCTGAGTCTGTTTTGCCCATGACACTATTTGGTGAGTGACCTCTCCCAGTTCTTATCATAACCCGCAAACCCTTCATTTTATTTTCTCTCCCCTGTCCAGTTGCAGAGGGGAGCAAGAGAGAGGCTCTGGTGGGTGCCTGGAATCCAGCCAGGGCCAACCTACTACAATGAACCGCAGGTACTTTTATCTTAACACTGGCATTTATATTCTATCTTCAGTTTGAACCACAAAATGTAAAACCAAAACCAAAACCAAATACAACCCTCCCCACCCTAAGAACTTCAGGAGCTGAGATTCTGGAAACTGACACTTCAGAGCCTTCAGCATCCAACTCCTTAGAAGAAAAAAATGGCAGAAGTACAAAATCCCATCCTGGAACATGGCTGTATTTAGCAGGGAGAAGTATGTATTTTCATTTGCTTTCAGTGATGACTGAATGCTAAGTTTCATGTCTCAATGGATGTAATACATACCTGCAGAAAACCTGGTTGTTAAAGGAATCAACTTCCATGGGACTCACTAAAGCTGCTCATCTACAGTAAACATATGTGGGACTCTGTGCTTCACTGTTGTTCCACTGACCAGACCACAGGCTAACACTTAACATGGGAGTTTAAAATCTTGTGAAGCTTTCTTTTTATAGTAGGATACCCAAAACCTGGCTAAACAAAAACCTTCTAGAAAATACTCTTGTAGAAGAGAAATAGCAACTTATTTAATTATTTAATCAATTAATAGAAATAAATTAATCCCCTAGAATTTTCTCTAGATTTAGCAGAAGTCAGCATGCTCTGACAGAAAACACACCTATACTATAGCAGACTTCTTTTTAGTTTTAACTTTACCACTTAAAATATAACAAGCTGTGGGGGTGGGGAGGGAAAAACAGGAGCCAGTTCTGTATTTTTTAATTCAAAATTACATTTTTCATGAATGGCATTTTGGATGTGTGAGCTCTTAGTCATCTGCATGATACATGATTTGTGTCTTAATCCTGTATTCGCTGCTTCTCTTTGAACCCAAATAATGGTTCTGTGCAACTCTCCTTCCCGAAGGCAATCCCTGTTTTGTATTCCAGGCTTCTCCAAATTTGTATAAAATACCATAGTGCTCCTTCCCCTCTTCCATAAGAAAACTACTAATTATAAAAATAAATCAACCAGCTTATACCTCCTAGTAGAGGTGGTGAATTATTAAGTCAGTAGATTGCTTGCAGAAAATCTGTCTCAAGGCTGAAACTTTTAAAATGTGAACTGAACTTAACACAAGTTTTGATTTAGTATCACTTTACAGGAAGATTCCTAAGCCTAGTGAAGGTAAACAACCATATCCTCTTATTTCCTTTGTTACCCCAGCAGCTCAAAGATAAAGATTTAAGACCTTTCAATCTTAGCCTAAATATGCAGGAAAATATAGGCTGAATTCCTATGTAGCCATGAATGGGAAAGCACAAACCGCCATGTTCTCAATCTTGTGAGTTCTTTTACTTTCAGTTGCTTTCAGTGGAATATTTGAAATGGTCATTCTGTCAGGAAGTAACATTAGATTATGCCTAAATACTTCTACCTTTTAAGGTTAGTGCATTAAACCACATTTAGGATGTTTTCACCCTAACTGCCCATCATTTTCCCCCATTTAACTTTGTCAAAACGGTAATAAAATAAATTGCAAATCATTTTTCCAGCGTTAATACTTCATTGGATCTGAAATAGTGTATTATTCTTTATCCCTGAAAAGTGAAACAGCTATTAGCTTGCAATTCCTGGCTTGTTTTTAGAAGTCAAAACTGATGGTAATGTAATAATGCACAAAGATTCTGATTTCTGTATTTAAGTATTCCTTCTACCATCTGCCTTTTTTAAAGCAGGTTCTGAAGCTTTATGTCTGATTGAAATTTTAGCACAAAACAGAAAACTCATTAACACAAACACATCTATTCTACAGCAGAAGTTCCAAGAAACTTAATTCCCATTGTGAAGTCTATTAACACACAAAGAGTGACACCAGGATTCCAACCTTCCCAAGAATAACAGGTTCTTCTGTTGAAATCCATCTCTCCCTCCCAGAAGGTTGAGCAGGTGAGAAGTACAAGAGACTACAAGTTTGGAAGGCAGCAAGAGACAAAAACAAGACTAAGTAAGAAAAAAAAAATTTATAGATCCAGTTTTACAGATAATGTGGTAATGCTAGTTTATACCAGTGCAGAGAATATTCAAAACAGGAAAATCATCATGGTATCACTTATTTTACTGATCTCAGTACATTTACATGTCTAAGGCAGACAGGAAGGGTGATGTTCAGAAAAGTAGGAAGAGACTTTTACAAAGCATTCAAATTTTGTCCAAGAGCAGAACTGTCTGCTTACTGGCTTTCTGCTAACTTAGTACTGTAATACAGGTGAACTGTCTTTACACTGAACTATACTCTCAAAGAACACTTTTGACAGGCTGTGCATTCTCCTGAGTAAATCTGGAAATACTGTCTGACCTTCATGTAGGAAGTGGGATTACAGCAAATTTCTCATCCATTGTATTGCATGGACAGGAGTATTTTACTACTGTGAGATATAAAACGTAATTTCACGTTTCAGCTTTGAAGCTGGTATGTTTTCTCCTCAAAGGAAATGCTGTGTTACATATACTTGTGTCAGTCTGCTAGGAAATGACCAGAAGACCAAAGGAAGACTCAGCCAGTTCTATCAGGCAGCAGATCTCCTAGTCCAGCTCTAGCTGTTCCCAGGCTCCACGTGGAACAGCTTCCATCCAAAGGCTGCCTAAAGACACTGGGATGACACACCTAAGTTACACATCAACTATTATCTCACAAACTACCATTGAAAATTGATTGCAATCAGCTCACTGAGGATGGAATGACAAGACCTCAGTTCAGTTAGCATTACATATAAAGAAACGAGGTGTTACTTTTGCAGTGCTTGAGAAAGCACTGGAAGAGTTTACAAAAATTTTATCCTGTATTATATACTTTATAACTATATTGATGTGTGACAAAATGGTTGACCATGTAATCCAATTAAAATCTTTCTATATTTTTTCATTAGATGACAGAACAGTTAAAATACAAAATTAAACTGAGTAAGTATTGAATGTAGAGGCATAATTTTACAATTTAAATACATCGATCAAGTAGACTTTATATATTTCAGGAGAACCTAATTATTTTCTTTTAGAAATTATATGATGAAGCATTAATGATACTTCTCCAAAAATGCTTTACAGCATCTAAGACACTGCTCATAAACAGTTTCAAAATCCTTTTCATTCCCCTAGAAAAGAAGAGAGGAAAAAGACTGTAAGAATAATAATACTGGCTAAAGAGCAAATACAAATTGCAGACTGGTTTCTCCACTGTCAATAATGGCAAACAATAGCCATTAGGAAAAAAAACCACAACAAAACAGCGCAAATACTTGGTGATAGCTTTGGCATATTTCTCTCTAATTTGAGCTCAGGAATTTCCACAGATAAACTCTGTGACTTTGTATTTGATACTCCTGCATGACTTTCCTTCATGTATTTCTTCCACTAACTTTCGAGCCTTTTAAGTCTTTTCCTTTTCTATGTTCACACTAACCTGTCATGTTCAGTTTCACAGTTTAATGAAACACTGTGTGGAAACAAAAAACCTAAAGCAACCTCCCTTTTTTTTTCTCACTGCTTCCCACTAATATCATTTGATATTCTCTACTTCCTGGGTAATGAACAGCAATTCCTTATTCAGCTTTCCCCCTTATATCAAAATTTCATAGAACCCTACTGTATCTTCATCCACTTCTGTTTCCTAAACTGAAGGATATTAGTCTGTTTGCTCTTGGCTGGTATTATCCAATTTTTTGGCCACCTGTGTGTCAATGGCTTTGTCTCTAACTTCCCTGATCACATCCTCTTTCCAAGGAGGCTGATCAAACAGGGTTTCACCAAATATTGAAAATACTGGTGCACCGCATTATTTAAATTTAAATAACTATTGTAAGAATAATAACAGTTTCCTTTCCTATCCAAGTAATATATAGTCTTAAAGTCATTGCAAAAAAAAATTTACACTTCACTTTGTGTAACATCAGATTATGTATCACATGCCAACTGTGGGATCTGGGAAGATTATATACTACACACACAATTTTTAATCAAGACACTCAGACAATTTCTTACACATACATAGTATGGATCTTCAATGATAAGCTGTTTCTGTGGATCATAAGTTCCAAGTAGCTCAATTTTGGCCTTGCAGTCTTTAACTTGGTTGCTCTTCCGGTTCAAATCTCTGTAAAAGAGAACATAAAATTCTCTTCTGAATTTGTCTTCAGAATTTTGGCATCAACGTGAGATGTTCATGACCATTTCTAGACAACAAAAGCAAATAACAGGTCTGGACTCCCTCCTGTGGACTTTATGCTGCTCCTTGTTTTTGTTTTTCTTGTTGTGTGGGGTCTTTTTTTGAGTACAGAAGACATAAACAGAATTCAGAGTATAAACAAGCAGTCAGGCACTTGAGCCACAGCTTAAAAAAAACTCTGTAACAGTAAGTTCATCAAATTCTTCCTCAAACCAATCATTAGTACTTTCAACACTCACCCTTAGCTTGTATTGATCAAAAACAATGTACATTATCCAGGTATTTTTCCAGAAGTATGAATAAGATTCTCCTATCTGCTCAAAGCCACTGTTTTAGATTGGTATGCTCTAGCTCATATGAAATTCTACCACATTCAGTTAACAGAATATGGTAAATCAGTGAGCTATACCTGTTTTCCTTTTGATATACTGTAGCATTTTACCAGCTGTCATATCCTCTTTTTCTACATTGCCTCTCATTGATAAAACATTCTAGTTTTGAGATGGCATTTTCCCTATTTGCTTAAAAATGGTCACCTGTTATCCCAAAGGCACTTAAAATGCACCTCTCATCCTTCTCAGATTAAAGGCAGCTCAGTACTATCATCTTCACAATGAACTCCCAGAACATACTAAATTATTTTAATATTACACATCTCCGTACCAAATCATCATTTTACTTGCTCACCATTAAAAAAGGCATAGAAACCCCTTGTGAATACTTAGTCATAACCACAACAGTTTCAAGAAATTAAATTCTAATTATTAATTCTGATTAAGAAATTAATTTCAGATAGTTTAGAAAAAATCGCAGTGAGATCACAGTATTGGTTTTGCTTGAAGGAAAATCAGAGATCCTCTATCAAGCTATTGCTTGAATTTACAGATTTTTCAATAAATTCTCTAGCTTTTTATTATTAAAAAAATGTCAGACCATGTTCTTAAAGGCAGAACTTAGAACAGCAGCAGCAATACCCTGTAGTTTCTTCTGCTCTAGAGCTCATATCATATAAATTGTTAATTCAAATTTCTGTTTTAAGAATTCAAGTGAAAATAGAAGGATGCCTTGTCACGTCATTGCCTGAAACACTGCTATCAAGCCAAGTGTTACATACCCTTCATTCATAAAGACTGTGGAAGAGAGGTTATTCAAGACATTCTAGAAAATTCAACAAAATCATATTTATTTCAGTTAAGTGGTGCTGCTTCTAGAAGACTTTATGTGCTACTATACAGTCTTTATTTAATTTTGTTTTTGATTGTGGTGGTTTGATTTGGGCCTTTTTAAATGAACCTGACAACAGCCCTTACAAGCACTTTGACACTTTTTTTTTATTAAATTCAGCCCCTTAATCTCCAATATGTATGTAATTGAGTAGAAATTTTACTAGTGATATCCAAATTTTTACACTAGGCAGCTACTTAACCAGATCTTTCCAAAGCACACTTAACTAGAGCACAGCTAACAATAAAACAGGACTTTCCCAAACTAACAGCCTTGCTTATTTCAGAGTTCCCACCCTTTCTATAAAAAAATTAAAAAAAAACTTGCACCATATTTAATCCCTTCCAAGTTCCCAGTTTGTCTTTTAAATGCCATGCAATTAGAAAAACTGATCACTTCAATCAAGACAGTAAGTACATCCTCATTCTTAATTATACAGGCATTAGCTGTATATAGCACAAAGTAACTAAATTTCCATGTCCTTAATCCTTGAGTGGCACATATCACACAAACCACTGAGTTCTGGCTCATTAAACTTATTAGAAGTGAAGAATCCATCCATTAACACATCATTCACATACATGTGGAAAAAAAACCACAAACAAACCTCAACACAAGCTAAGCAGTAAAATGTCAAGACATCTGTCTTCAAAGTGACTTAAGAGACATCACTACAAGTAATCCATACTAATTTGTTCCATTTCTTCATACATTACCTTAGATTGCTCTCATCCATACAAAGTATATGATCAAAGGTCTGGAAATCCTCTTTAGTAATCTAGAAGTAAAAATAGGTGCTTTAGCCTACAAACTGTGTTTGATTAATAAAAAGGGGAAGAAAAGTGTTTTCAAATTCTGCAGCTCTGCTTTATTAAAAAAGACACAGTTGGAAAGAATAGAACTGCACCTTCATCAAATTTTACAATAACTTACAACAAATTAAGTATGCTCTACCATGATTATTTATCCATTTTTAAAGTATTCCCAAACAAAAAAAAAAGAAAAAACAAAACAAAAAAACTCCCAAATCAGCTATTTAATCAACCTTTTTTATTTTTCTTTCATTTACATTTCATGCATGAACTTAGAACATCATTAAAAGCAACACTTCCAGTACTTTTCAACTACTAAAACTAAAGCAATTTCCAATAATGGGAACCATGCAATAAAAGTTAAAAATAAAATAGTAAAATACTTCCTTGACAGGACAACAAAAATATAGGTAACCTGGAATCAATTCCAATACTTCCAATCTAGAAATCTGCCATTGCACAAGAAAAGATACCAAGGGAAACTTAAAGCTGAAGTATGATGGTATGAGTTACAATCTCTTAAAAACAAATGCATCCACAGTATTTTAGACCATGTAAATTCACAAAATTTTTAGTATGATGTGAAAAAATCTGGGATCTATTGTACATCTTCCTACCATTATATTATCTGTTCTTTTTCTTTCTTGTAATTTATTGACTCCTGAACATGAATATCAATTAAACTCAGAGATCTGAGTTCACAGTCAAGTAAGCAAACACAACAGATAAACCACTGACTTAAATACTAATGTCATCTTCTTGTTATAAGGATGGCTGCAGATGTTTGCCAATTGTCATTAGATTTCACTTTACATTTAAGCCTTAGTTTAGGGTAAAATCTTCCCAGACCATGCCCACAGTGCTGGCATAAGATATCTGAACCAGGTATCCATCATGAGGATGAAGAAATGGAATAAAATCTCAGAGTTCACTTTAAGACTGCCTTTCATACATAGTCCTGTTTGAAGCATCACAGCCAAGGCAAGGTCATTCAGAACAGGTTTTTCTGACAGGCATCCCTACAAAGGATGGCCTAGAGAAGTGAGCAAGCAAATAAACAGCCAAAAAGCAAAACACATTATCCTATTTAAGTCAGAGTTTTAACTTGTAAAAAATATTTATGCATCAGAAAAAAGGTTTAGATGGCAAAACAGCCACTATTTTTTTGTGCAAACAGCAAATAGATACTGATTAAGCTCCCATAACACAGAGTACGAAAAGACAGAAATTATCATCAGAATAAAGGCATAAATGAAACATAACACCCAAAGATAATTGAAGAGGTGAGGTGTGTCAGGAGTGCACGTGAAAAGAAAGAGTTAATGATGAAAACGAATGCAGACTTGTTTATTTTCACTGTAAAAATATTTGCTGTACTCATGCAGCGCCTCTGACCTATGAAAATATTTTTGCAGTGGAAATAGCTCTGTTTTCCTGGCAAATCTAATCAGGACTTCTGCAAGCTGCTTCTGATTGCTCTACACAGCTGAACACTTGCCCCTGTGAAAATATGAGGGCACGGATTTCTTTGTTGTACAGACAAGTGGAAGAATAAACTATAAACACTTGACAATGTGACAGTTATTATTACCCTGTGACCAGCAATAATACAGTTGCAAAAGCAGCCCTAAAACCAAGGTTACCATTTGGCTTGTGCTTTTATGCCCTAACACAGAGTTGGATAAAAAAAAAAACCCAACAACTTTAATTGAGCAGACTCCAGGGAACTGAAGGTACTCCTCAAAACTACGAAAACTAGTACTTTGATGGATGAAATTGAGGATGTAAAAATTTAGATACTCTTTGAGAAGTGTAGTGGAGAGTTCAAGTAGTCAGCTTTAGATTAAACTACACAAATAACAATAATTTTACATTTAAAAAATGCATATAACAATTATTAAATGATTAGTGAAACATTTCCCTTTATTTACATAAGGAAAATCTCATTTCTCTGTCTGAAACCCAGACAGAGGTAGTAATCCTCAAATTATCCAGTCGTGAAACATTATTTAATACAACCTTCTAATCTCAATTTCATATTTAAGGCAAATGCATGGTATGAGTCATACCAAAATGAATTTTTGCCTCAGTATGAATAAAACTGAAAATTATTTAAAACTTTACTGGTTTGTGCATGAAGAATAAAGGCTTAGAGAACTTAATACAGCAACCTACCATTAACTAAAATGGTAACAACTTTATTTCATATATAAATATATACATTTATTTTTATACTTCACTTTTAACTTAAAACATTACTGTACATGGTGGTAGGATATAGCCAATTTAATATTATCTTTTACCTGAACCATTCTTGTAGTACTGAATTAAAAAAAAAAAGCTAAAATCCATTATTGTCATATTTATGCAAAAAAATACATGAGAGAAGGTGCCTTTCACTGGGTGAGTAACAAGTTTCCCACAGCACTGAAGAGGATAATTGTACAAGGTACTTATCTTATGACAGTACTTCGAAGGCAACAGAAGATAAATCCCTACTCTCCATTTCTGCAGCTTCTGTATTAAATCTTCCCTAATCTGTTCTGAAACAAGTGTCACACAAAATTCTATCCTTAAGTTTGTCACTAAAAGTAAAACAAATACACTTCCACTTGTATTGAAAACTCTGAAAAATCCTATGCTATATTGTCAAGTACCTCTTTTTTCAGAAGTACCACAAGACTGTATCAGGTCTGCAGTTCAGAGAATCAGCAGACACCATCTGACAGAAGTTTAGGGAAAAAAAAAATTTGGAGACAGATTGTTAATATCAGTTCAAAATAAACAACTACCTGTAGTTCAGGGATTTCAAGGTTTTCTTTACAAAAGAAACTGTGTACTGGAATGATTTAGATAAATTTTTATCCTGTTAATCTTTCATTTTACTGCCTCATTTTTTAATTTTCTCTGCCTGTATATGTAACATTTTATGGTCTTCTGATTGAAAAATCTCTTTGTTCGCCAGAATGTAAAAGCAAATGTCTTCATTATAGTGTTTTCATTCCTTCTCTGCCAAAGAAGGATACAAAGATTTGCTTCAAGACAGAGGATCAACTTGGTTTGGGTCCTTTGCTTTAATTCAACTGCTCATAAACCACTCTAGCAATACCTAGAAGAGGGCTTCTCAAGTTTCCAAGGCGTATCTTCTAAGAAGACAAACATGTCATACTACTGTGATGACTGAAACACTGACTAAATAATTTCAGTACCATTTGGCTTATATATTGACAAATTATATTTGTAAGCACTGATAAACAGTAAATCCAGACATTGTAACAGGAAAAGATCAGAACAGACTTTTTAAGTAATTATTCTAATAGTAAATTATTGAAAAATCTGAAATGGTGCTGTGTTTAATTCTATTTCATATAAACAGAGATTAACATCAGGAGAGGTCAGCAGAGGGCAATTGACTAATTAAGAGAATTTATTTTTGAAAGTCAAGAAACTAAATATGTAGTCTTTGAAAAGTGAAGAAAGTAAATTTGACCTCAGTGAGGTCTAGAAAAATTCTGAAGGGAACAGAAATGTAAGATAATAACAAGACTACTTGATCTTTTTGTCAATACAAAAACTAGTGTTGTAAACTCAAACCAAGTAAAGGTCAAGCCCTAAAGGAATATCTTATATCCAGAGAATAGTTAACTGAAGTAAATTATGTGCATTTATATGAGTGTCTGAATGATTTAAATAGATGCAGACACATTTACTTCCAATCTCTCAGGAATGCAGTATGGAAATACATGTTCTTTTGCTAATGAAAACAGATACGAGTTTAGGTAAAACTTGGAGGATTTCACCAAGTGGCAAACCTACCTTTGACTTAAGAATGCTTCAAAGGTATGTTTTCCTCTGAAGTTACCACCAAGTGTGCTACTAATCTTGGGTTTGAGTGCTTTCATTCTAATTTAGCACCCAGATATTTAAAAAAAATCTACATGTAAGCACAGAAGCTTTTTGTGATGGATGAAGTGGTATACTACTTTTTTTTGTACCTGCTAAATAATTATACAATTCCTTGCTGAAGGATGCATGACAGATTACTAGAGTAAGTCCATTCTTAAAAAGTACTTTAAAAATGCTCAAAATACTAAACACTTGGAGGCAGGAGTTTTGTACAATGCAGATCCTGGTTCACTGCTTTCCAGTTATAGCTCCAATGAACCTTAATAACAAAAAACTCATTAAGCTCAACTAGAAGCGTAAAGCCACTTTGGAATCCTTTAAAAAACTGCACAGAGTACTTAGTACCAGATGCTTAACCATGCATTGGTCAAATGACTTGTGTGATTGCAATGGTTAGGGCATGGGTATGAATAAGGAAGAAAACACACTCTCTTCTACCTGTCGTGCTTTATGTGCTGTCTCAATGCCATGATTTCTTAGACAACTTAAAGCCCTTGAATCTGGGAAGCGCCCCACGTTCCAGTCTGAAACAGCGGCACTGTCTGTCCTCCACTGTAACAACAAAACAAATACACACACAGATTTTAAGAAAATTAAGGTACAGTACCTGCCTGGCAATATGATTCATGGTAATGCCATGCTTCTTCATGCAATTCTGTCCTCGATAGTCAGGAGGGCTTCCTATTTCATAGGTTGATGTCGCTGCACTGTCTATCCTCCACTACAGGAAAACAAATTCATATTTTTATGTTTCTTTCCTCACTGTTTTTATTTCTGACTGGCTATGAGACAGTTATTTCTTGGAACAGAAATCAATAGCTTACCTTATGTTCAAGCTTTTCATCAGTTACAAGTTTTCTGAAAACTGCTTCAGCTATTGGAGAGCGACAGATGTTTCCTGTGGAAACAAGAGATTCAAGTGAATTTTCAGACTACTGAAAACAAAAAAACAGTAATTGCGTGGACTTTTCAGCCCAGATCTGATTAAAGATTTTTATTTACTCAGACAGAATGTAAATTGTGTATGTGAGAATCCAGAGTCCTGGGTTGGGACAATCTTCAATATCAGTACAGACTGTGGCATGAAGGAATTGAGAGGAGCCCAGGGAGGACCTAGGGACAGTGGTGGGTGAAAAGTTGGATATGAGCCAGCAAAGTGCAGCTGCAGCCCAGAAAGCAAATCATATCCTTGGCTGTATCACAGCAGCATGGCCAGCAGGTCGAGGGAGGGAGTCCCTCTACTCAGCTCTCATGAGACCCCACCTGCACTAGTGCATCCAGTTCTGAAGCACCCAGCACAAGAAGGACATGGAGCTGTTGGTGTGTGCCCAAAGGAGGGCCACAAAGATGATCAGAGGGCTGAACAGCTCTGAGTGAGAACTGAGGTGGTGCAGTCTGAAGAAGTAAAGGACTGGGGAGATCAGATCTTACTGCAACCTTTCTATATATTAAGGGGGCTGTATTGATATGACAAGGGACAACCGTTCAAACAGAAATGGAGAAGACTTGTATTGGACATAGATAAGATTTTATTTTTTTTTTTTACAGTGAGGGTGGTGAGACATTGGAACAGGTTGCCCAGAGAAACTGTGGTGTTCCACCCCTGGAAATGTGCAAGACCAGGCAGGATGGGGCTTTGAGCAACCTGGTCTAGTGGTCCAAGTCTCTGCTTATGGAAGGACATTGCAACTAGATGAGATGATCTAGTTGATGGTCCCCTCCCATCCAAATCATTCTAGGATTCTATACTACCCACCAGTCTCTTGAAAAAGTCCAAAACACAGCTACCACCACCATGAAAATTAGTGAAATGGCTGAACAACCTGCAGTAAAAATGCTCTCGGGTCACTGAAGTCAAGTCACTACAAGCCAAACTGAGCCCTCATCAAGAGCAGCATCCAGAAACCAATTCTACCCCCCCAAAATTGAATTCAATTACACAAGCTCTAAAAACATCATAGGAAACAAAAAATTCAGACTTTTTTTTTACCCAAAGTATGGAGGATTAGGAACAAAACCTAACACATGGTAAAGCTTAAGTGCTGTCAATCAGCCAACAAACAGTTAAGATATTTATTCAAATACATAAACAATCTTCCCTTCCAAGGGCCTCCAATCGCCCTATCCACTTGATCTGACCTTATTTTCAAAAATAACCTATTTCAACAATGCATTACAGCCCCATTAAAAACTAGAAATAATCGATCTACAGCATATTTGTTCTGAAACTGTAACTACAACTCTAACAATCTATGGCAGACCTCTTCAAAATGCATGTAGAAATCAATATTTGAAAAGAATGAAGTGTCTCAACAAAAAGCCTATTCAACTATTACTTTAGCTCTTTCTACCTTTTCATCCTTCAGAAATTTTCAGTAATTAGATGGATATTTATAATATTTGATATGTCATGCAGATGGCAGTAACTCATATATACAAATCTTCAGTTCCCATCAAACAAAAAGTGTAACTTTGCTCATAACTGATTTTTGAACAGGTAAGTATAAAATACCAGAAATGGCAAAACTCATCTCTGCACCCTTAAATAAATCACTCTCCTACTACTGATTAAATTCTTTCCAAATTTCAAACCGTAAAAAGAAAAAATGCCAATGAACAAAGCTAAATTTCCATCAGCAAAAAGAAGTTTTCACATGAGGCACTTAATCTCATTTTTAAACAAGACACCAAGGTAGATACTTCATTGCTAAAGAGAGAAGCTGCTATATACAAATCAACTGTCAAAGATTTAGAGACCATCAAATCAACTAAATGGCAAAAGGAACACACTAACCATTGAAAAACTGATCTTGCCAAAACATTAAGTGAGTTCTGATGTCATCAGATCTTCTTCCAGGAGAAAACACAGTAATTCCATTGCTTGAATTAGTTTATTTCATGCACAGAAATTAAATCAGTCTTAGAAGAAAAATTAAGCAGGAAAGTTTTGGGGCTCCCTATGTGTTTAAGTGAGAAAATAAGTTAGTACTATTAATTATGAAAATACTTAAGATATGGTAATAAAGTAAATAAATCATCTCAGTTTTTGAGTGAGTTAAGCATTCAACAGTACAATTTCAAAACATGGTAACATACAGCACAAGACAGAAAATCACCTTCATATCAATGCACTCAATTCTTTGATATTTCAAGCCTATACAGCATTGCTCCTATTACAAACACATCAAGCTCCATTTTAAAAAGCATCATCTATCTTAAAAGGCTATTCCAGATACTAATTCCCTGTGGTAGCATAAGACCTTCCAGTTTCAACTTAGTATTTATTCCTGGAAGTCTCTGCTCATCTGATCTTGGTTAACACCAGTCTCAGTCTTTCCTTCAACAGATCCAGAGCCCTCGCCAAGCATAGCTGTGCTAAACTAAACAAACCAAGCTCTCTATCTCTTAATGAAATTAACTGACCTTATCTAATCACTCCAGTTAAGTCAGATCTGCACTTCTTCTAATTTGAACTTACTTTTCTTGAATACTGACAAACAAAACAACAGATTACACTACAGGAAAAGTTTGTTCTGATTTGTTTTTTAAACAAAAAAAGGAAGTGTGTAATGAGTACTTGGTGTTTTGGAAAATAACCTGAGAATTTCTACTATCACTTTTGACTCATTCCTGAATATCAAATTTATGATTATAACCCCCTACTCCTAATTTGTCCATTCCCACTCTTTCTTTTGTTTCTTCAAGTAGGTGATCTTGATTTTTTCTAAACTATTACATTCTGTTTCCATTTCATCAGCTGTTGAGGCCATCCATTTCTTCTTGAACAAAATTTTTGCTCTGTATGAATGATCCCACACAACTGTGCATGTAACTTTCATTACTATACTCAACATTTCAATGAAAAACAATGATTAATATTCTTGGACCTAACAATTCATTAACTAGCTCTCAAAATTTCAAAATGATGATTTTGAAATAAATCCCTCATGGCTTTTTACATTTGTTTAGCCTTCTGCTTTACATGGATTGAACTTCTTCCAAATTTTCACTCTTCTACAGCTTGTTCACTTGTTAAAATAAATGCCATAAATATAATCTTTAATGATATCTCATAAAATACTATAATGAACAGCACCATGATCACCCTTGATAAAACATATTAACTACTACTTCTAGCAGTAACTAGAAACTTCAGTTGTATCATTTTTGAAACCAACACTTAACCCAGTTTGTGACTTAAAAATTAATGTCTTCCCTGGTGACACATTCCAGATATTAGCAGAGGTATTAAAAATCTATTCTTGGGAACAACAGACAGAATCACAGAACTGACCTAAGAGAAGCTTCTTTTCCCCACATACTCTGCATTATTATTTTCATCCTAAACAACTTTCACCATGAAACTGTTATCATTTAGCTCAAGACTGATGTAAAGCCCTATCTTATCCCACTAACATATGCAAATTTAATCATTCCTTTCCAGTCACTTTCCTTAGGTTGGAAAAGACCCTGAAGATACTGTTACATCCATCATTGGTCTTTCCAGGTTTTGCTGAGGTTCCTCACAGACGTACAGTATTTCCTAAGTTATGGATTGACAGACATAATTGGAAAGTTACTGGGGAAATTTCACAAAAAGAATCATAGGGCAATTACCTTCCTCCTTGGACTTATTATTTTCCTTAAATGTTATCTGCACCTTATCGTCACTACCTATTCTCCTCTGGTGTTCCTTTCTTCTTTGTTGTATTTCCAACTGATCTGACCATGCTGGCTTTATGTAGAAGGTAGCAGTATTCAAGTTCTCAAAATCTCCATCTTCTCCCTCCACATTTTGTATATCAAGTTTTTTAAGTTGTAGTGACGCTTTCAATCATAGAAAACTAGTGCCCAAGGTACACAAAGTGCACCTGCTGAAATTAATCCTACAAAACTCTCCAAACACAATGACTCAAAGACAAGAGATTTCAATCACAGAATCAGTACTGGAACCATCTGTCAATCACTTTTAAGAAGTCATGTTTTCTCATTCATTTTCTAAGCACGAGGCCTCCAGTGACAGTGACCTAAGCCAACACTTAATTTTTTCAGTTCTTACTACGGTCTCTGCACCAACCTTTGACTCACTCCCAGACAGAAATGGAAGCTCTGCTTCTCCTGGCAGGAGAGACAACTTGAATCCATTTCATGCTCAGTTCCATTCCCCATCTCTGACTATGCTGATCCAATAATTTATTCTCTCAATTGGTTTTGTATCTTAACTGTTCCTCATTCTTCTCTGTGCTAGTTTGAGATTAATTGATATGTTAGTGGGCAGGAAGTGATTACTCTTAAAAGTGAAGTTTGCTTGTAATTTTTTTTGGGCTCGGTATAAGGCTAATTGTGACGTAGTATTAAAGATAGATGGGGGTGGGCTAATTAAAGGTGAAATATTCTTCTGTAGATACACATTTTGAGACAAAGATTTTGTCCCATGAAACCTAGTATTTGGCTATGTCTAAATTCATAAAATGAACTGTGACAACTGAACCAGAAAAGTCAAATCTCTCTGTAACTGTCATCTAATGTCCTCATGCCCTCTAAGTTAGTTGCTGTTTCAGAAATGATTTTATGCAGTCAAGATCCCTGAGACCATACTCATACTCAGTGATTCACAACAAGCATGAATCTTCTGAAGACCTAGCCAAACCCTTTTTGCCTAACAGTACACCCATCTTACAATTGCTCTTCCATCTCTAGAGGAAGTCAGAAAGCCAGTGTCTGGTCTAAGATGCCCAGTCAGCTTGTTGTGTTATAGTGGAGAAGTCATCAGAGAGAAAGAGGCAGACTTATATAATGCAGCATCATATTAAGCTCATTTCTGGAGCTCAACTATTAATTATATGAGCTAAGTAAGTGTAAAATGAGCAAACTGCATTTTGATTCACTTCCACTTGTAATTATTTCTCTGCTTAAATGAAAAAATTTATTTTCTGGTGCCTTTTCATATGCTGTAATTACATATGTTGCTGAGTATTTCAATTATTTCTCAGTGAGAAGGAACCCTTATCATTAATGTAGCTATGCACATTAACTAGATTGTATTTTGTTGTGTAATGACTATCTTCGTATTTCATTACAAAGAAGACAATCAACAGATATTTGAGTAAAAGGTTTCTTCCAAAACAATGTATAAAGAAAAACGTAGTTTTTGATGAAGAAGTGTCCTTTCTGGAATCTGCTCTCACTAGATGTGGCAAACTTTAGAATTAATGTACTGCATTAACCAGCAAAGAACACTACAGTTAAATGTAGTTCTAGAAATCTGTCTAGTATTCTTTTCCGCAATAATCTCAGCTATTATTCCTAGTAAAATTTAGGAGGGAAAAGGTATCACTCTTGAAAACTAGCCAAAAACAAATTAAGCAAACAAAGCAGGAAAAAGAAACAAGTTGCCTACAAAATTTAACTGAGAAGAGTGTACATTTCACTGGAAAAAAACGAAGTGTTTACCATGTCAATTAGTTTTTCACATGGCATGTCACTAAGGTTATTTCTCATAACCCAGTAACACAGAAGAGAAAATTTAATAGTGGTAATTGTCCATCCTTTCCTCAGGCCCAATAATTAATTAATATAAGCTACTATACTATGCTACACTAAAAAGAGCTCCTGCATTAGAACCTCGTTATAGTGCAAATCACCACTGTGTGCTTACAAACCCACACATGAATTGTTTCACAAAATCACAGAATAGTTTAGGTTGGAAAAGACCCTGAAGATCACATCTGACTGTTAAACCAGCACTGCCAAATCCACCAGTAACCCACATCCTTAAGCACCATGTCTACATGTCTGTTATGTATCTGTTAAATATGAAGCTTTAGCTATTTCACTGGGCAGCCCCTTCCAATGCTTGATGACCCTTTTGTGATGTATTTTTTCCTAATACCCAATTTAAACCTTTCCTGGGGCAACTTAGGGCCATTTCTTCTCACCTTGTCTCTGTTAGCTGATTTCAGGTATTGTAGAGAATGCTAAGGTCTCTCCTGAACCTCCTTCTCTCTAGGTTAAACACCCCCAACTCCTATAGCTGACCCTCATCAGACTTGTGCTCCAGACCCTCCACCAGATCCACTGCCCTTCTCTGGACACACTCCAGCACTTCAATGTCTTTCTTGATTGAGGGGCTCAGAACTGGACACAGCACTTGAGATGCAGCCTCACCAGTACTGAGTCCAGGGGGACAATCCCTGCCCTGCTCCTGCTGGCCACACTATTGCTGTTCCAGGCCAGGATGCCATTGGCCTTCTTGGCCACCTGGGCACACGCTGGCTCATGTTTAGCTGCTGTCAAACAGCACCCCCAGGTCCTTTTCCACAGGGCAGCTTTCCAGCCACTCTGACCCCAGCCTGCAGCACTGCAGGGGTTCTCTGTGATCCAAGGGCAGGACCCAGCACTTGGTCTGGCTGAACCTCGTACTGTTGGATTCAACCCAGCCTGTCCAGCTCCCTCTGCAGAGTCTTTCCACTCTCCAGCAATCAACAATCCCACCCAACTTGGTGCTGCCTGTGAACTGACTAGAGAAGCCCTCAATACCCTTGTCCAGATTCCTGATTAAGATATTGAACAGGACTGGTACCAGTACTGAGCCCTGAGGAACTCATGACCGGCTGTCAGCGGGGTGTAAATCCATTCGCCACTACTTCAGGCCCATACATCCAGTTTTTTACCCAGCAAACAGTGCACCCATCCAAGCCCTAAGTAGCCAGTTTTTCCAGGAGAATGCTGTAGGAAATGGTGTTAAAGGTTATAGTGAAATCCAGGGAGCCAACATGCCGCTTCTTCTCATCCACTAGGCAGGTCACCTGGTCACAGAAGATCAGGTTGTTCAAGCATAACCTGCCTTTCCAAAACCCATCCTGGCTGGGCCTGATGCCCTGGTTGTCCTGTGCCACATGATGGCACTCATGATGACCTGCTCTATGACCTTCCCTGGCACCAACAATCAGGCTGGCAGGCCTGCAGTTCCCCAGGTCATTCCTTCAAACCTTCTTGTAGGTAAGTGTCACATTTGCCAACCTCCCGTCAACCAGGACCTCCCCAGCTGACCAGGACTGACGGTAAATGATTGAAAGTGGCTCAGTGAGCACTTCCAGCAGCTCCCTCAGTGCAGGAAACAAGGCTGGAAAGCAGCCTGGCAGAAAAGGACCTGGAGGTGGTGGCTGATACCCAGCTGACAGCAGTTGCCCATGTGGCCAAGCAGGCCAGTGACATCCTGGCCTGGGTCAGCAACACTGTGGCCAGCAGGAACAGGGCAGGGATTGTCCCCCTGTACTCGGTACCGGTGAGGCTAGTCTCCCAGTCTCTTTTGTCTTGTATGGCAGTAAACACTAAGTTTTAGCTGGATTTTGGACCTTCTAATTTTTCTCCCTCCTCATGACATCCTTTAGTCTCCTTGAGTTGCCTGCCCCTTCTTCCAAAGGTCATAAGCTCTCCTTTCTTCCTTCAGTTCCAGCCAGAACCTCCCCAGTGGCTCACCCTCCAGCACACAGTGACTACCACTGTCTTTAGAACATCATGTTTGGGAGGGAGGATTCATATTAAGATATTTTTATACAAAAACATTTGTACTGACGACTAGTTTCTAAACACGCAGCAGCTGATAATCCCTTACTAAAGGATGTTTGCCCTGAAGTATTATTAGGGGTTCACTTTACTCTAAGGTAAACACCAGAACATATTTCACAAAACTAAACTCTTATTTTGCCATTCAACTAATCTGCATGTCTCCTATTACAACAACAAAAAAGCAGATAGCAAAAAGCCCAAATATTAACTAATGGTTTTGCAACAAACGTGGCAAAATGCCAGGGATTCACAGCACACAGCTATGATGATATGGGCTAGGAAGCAGCTCATGTTAACAGCCCTCCTAGATTCAGAGCACAGAGCCAGCCCGCTTGTTATGCCCTGAAGAATGCAGAGGTTTAGAGAAAGCATGTACAAAATGAGGCATGGCCCTGTAATCTATGTAGTCAGGTTAGCTATTTGCTGGTTGTGACTATTTTGCTTACCAATAATCGATTGTCCTAAACTCCAGAAAAGCATTCAGGTGATTTCTGATCCCATCTATGCTTCTGTTTTCTGGGACTTTGCATGACAAGATTTACAACTTAAGCAAACAAAATACCAGTAAAATAAAGTTTCATAATTCTTCATTTTGGTAACCTTTCAAAAAGAGCCTTATTCTTTTCACTCATTTTCATACCAGAGCAAGCATTTCATTAGTAGATCATAACAGATCAGTCTCCAACAAGTTCTTTTTCTCACTTAAAGCCCTACTCGTCTTTCCCTCTTTTTACAGCGGCTCTTAGGTTAACTTCAGTGTTTCTTGTGGTTCTCCCTCCCTTTCCCACACCAGGTGTTCCCAACAGAAGCCTGTGGGCGGGCTCCCCGTTCCTATCCCTCTGTTCCAGAAGCCAAGTGCTGCACAGCCCACTTCAGAAAGCCGTTCAAAGCCACCTCTCCGTGCTGCCCCCAAGCAGCAGCCTCAGGTCAGAGCTGCTTTATTCCTGTTTAGGTGTTGCGCTTCCCCACACACAGCCTTTGCGTTTGTCAAAACTGCGTTTTACCTCCTCCACTATTTCCTACTGATTTCACAGAATCACAGAACTATTAGGGCTGGAAGGGACCTCTGGACATTAACCCAGTGCAATCGCCCTGTCGAGGAAGGGTCACCCAGAGCAGGTTACACAGGAACGTGAGCAGGTGGGTTTGGGATGTCTCTAAAGAAGGACCACCCCGGGCAGCCTGTCCCAGTGCTCTGCCACCCTCAACGCAAAGCCCTTCCTTGTTGTTCTATCACAGAAAGGGCGCAGGTGTATTCCGCCTTCCGCCTCCCTTCCCGGTACTACTCCGGCCTTCCCCGACAAGGCAACCGCACGGAACCGTCCGAGGGCGGCACGCCTGCGGCCCCGCGGCGGGCCTGCCGCACTTCTCCCGGTCCTGGCCCTAGCCTCACCGCGCTACCGCCCCACCCCGCCGGTGCCCCGGGCCGAGAAGCGGCGGGCGCAGAGCAGGAGCAGCGGGCGCGGCCGTCCCCCGCGCCGCTCACCCAGGCACACGAACAGCACCGACTTCACCTCCCCGGCCGCCATCTTCGCTCAGAGGACCTCGCGGCTGTCGCGCCGCCCGCGCCTCGCTTTACGGCACCGGCTGTTATAGGCGGCTGCGGGACTTGCCTGTGTTGAGGGGGGAAAAGGAGCGGAGTGTGGAACGGGCCCGGGACAACGGGAAGGGAGGGATGGACGGTACCGGGACGGGACAGTGCCGCCGGGGAGCCGCTGGCGGGAAGGGGAGCGGGAGCTTCGCAATGGCCCCGGCCCCGCCCGCCTCACCTGCGGCAGGGGCGCGTGTC
>VXBU01008765.1:1037903-1185979 GCA_013400315.1 Bombycilla garrulus
ATATTTTATTTATATTTAATTATATAATTTTTTAAATTTTTGTATGTATTTATTACTGTTTTTTCTGCTGGGCTATCTTATACACTGTATCTGTGTACCTGGCTGGGTTTTGTAATACCAGCAGACACAGCCCCACCACGGCAGGGTGTGGCCAGGACTGGATTCCTCTGCTGCTTTTTAAAGACTTGCTTGGCTGGTCTTCTGGTCAAAATGCAGCACTCCAGAGGTGAAATAAAAAGTGCCAGATTCTTAATTTTGTGCCGGATCTGTGATTTGCAAATGAAAGCTGAAGAGCTTATACAGCATTTGCTGTGGAATGGAACAAACTGCGCATTTCCTTTTATGCAGCTCGAAATGCTACCTTGCATACGCCGCTTCTAAAATTATTTTTTTAAATTATCTAGTTATTTGACTTTGCAATGGAATGATTGGTAATCAGCACCGTCCTATCCCGGGTGCCACCAGCATCCTGCTGTTGTCAGGCCAGTTCCCAGGTGTCAGGAGTGGTGAGGTGGTGGAGCCAGGCGGGGGCCAGGGCTCTGAGTATTTGTCAGACATGGCCTCGGTGAAGGAGAGTGGGATGAGTCAGTTGTGCCAGTCTCGCATGTGGCTCTGCCATATTAAATAACTGTGTAGTGCAGAGTGCTTTTAGTCCTGCTTTCTGTCACATGAAGTCCCTTGTGTTGACACTGCAAGCAAATTCCCCCCCTACACCGCCATTCCTCTGTTTATGGGTTGGGGATGGTAAGGCTCTACACAGAAGCGAGTGCTTTGAAAGGCCATCCTGGAGTTCCTATAAAACCTGGTGTTTGTAGCTGTGTATATCACATGTAGGCAATGCCTAATTTTGAGGCAAAGTCTTTCATGTTTCCCTGTCTTTGGGAGGGGACTGGGGAGGATCCTTAAGTGTTATCCTTAATTGTAGGGATTGTCAGGCATTGGAACAAGCTGTCCAAGGAGGTGAAGTCACCATCCCCGAAGGTGTTTGAGGAACAGCTGGAGATGACACTTAGGGCTGTGGTGTAGCTGACAAAGTGGTGTTTGGTCAAAGGATGGACTTTATGATCTCAGCGGTGTTTTCCAACCTAAACGATTAGAATTATTTCAGCCCTCAGCAGTGGAAGAGAGACACAATTTTTGCCTCCTTCAGGTAATGGCAACTTCATACCTTTGAAATGGACTGTGACAGAATTCACTGTTGTCCTTTGCATTGTGTCGTGGTTTCTCACCATTAAGAACTACTCTTTCTGATGTAATAAGGTCTCCATATTTTGGGGGCTTTTGAAACAGTTATTGCATTGTTGTAAAAGAGCCTGTAATGCAGGGCTGTTAGGAGGGATGAGCTGTGACTTAGCGGAAAGGAAACACTCTTGTGAACAAGATGATCTAAGAACTTAGGCAGAACCAGGACTCTTCAAATTCTTGATTAATAAATATCAAGCACCTTCACTTTTAAAATGTTTATTCCTTTTAGCTTGAAGAAATGTTTCTTGTGTGATTAATCGTAGGAATTAATTAGTTGTGGGAATTGGTGACTTCTTAGGTTTGATTCATGCACATAATGAATTGGGACATCTATGAAGTGTGGGAATGAGAAAATCAGAATGATGGTGACAGTTTTCTTGACAGAAGTGTTAAGTATTTTCATTGGGGAATAAGCAGAGTCTATTTTGTTTAGGTAGTTAGTATTTTTTTCATGGTAGCATAGAGGGCTATTGTGTAGTACACATCTGGGTTTCGTCTGTTACATTTTTAATCTCTCTGTACTTCTGGCCTTGGTGAGAAGATAAACAAAATATTTGTTTAGGATTTTTGTATAAAACCAGTTTTGTTTTAGTTAAAGCTTTCATGTGCAAAGGGTAAAAATGTTAATCTGCTTGGGTTGCCTTGAAATTTATTCTTCATTATTAAAATACAATTAACAAGACAAAATTAGGATTCCGTTTGGGATTTTCCCCTTACCCCCTGTCTAAATGTCACGTATCATACCAACTCCTGTATTAAGATGACACGAGACAAGTAGAACTGAATTTGTAGCTCTGACTTAGCTTCAGTCATGCTAGTTATCTTACTTGATGGATAGAACCTTTGGTGCCAGTTGTTTACACATCCATTATGAGTGTATATGAAAGACTTGCTAAAAGAGTTTCAAGTGGACAGCATCCTGGGGCATGGGTGTAGGGTGGATAGGTGTGGTGGCGTGTTTTGAGCCAAAGCCTGCAATTCTTGTAATACAAATTCTTGCTAGAGTTCACGTGTGAGTCTCAGACAATCCCCAGCACAACTCTGCCTTTTGTGCATGTCTTAGAGCACGTCAGTGTCTCTATATTCTTGAAAATGTTTTATGATTCTTTTTGTACAAATGGAGGGATTTCTTCCTCATGCCACTTGTGTTTATCCTTTCTTCTAGTGCAAAGGCTACAATTTCATTGTAGAACTGTGGACTTGAGGTTTTTAGTATTCTTGCAATTGCTAGAAGGTCTTAAGAATTTTTGAAGACTTTTAGTTACAGGTATTCCACTACTCTGCCTCCTGTACAGCTGAGCACATGTCTAATGTGCTTTTTGGAACAAATCCTCTGTGCCTCAGGTAGGTATCAGCTGTCTTCAGACGCCACAGTTCCTTAGAAATAAGGAACTTCACCTAGTCGAAACATCTCACATCTACAAGGGGAACACATTTTTCTTTAAAGTACGTTGTTCAGCTTTGTCGCTATCATTTTAGCTTCATGTATTCCAGCTTTCATCAGAAAAGGAGATGAGAGGAAATTCTGCATTTCTAATTAGAATTTTCTCCAAGCTGACTTCAGTACAAAAACTGCTGGGAACCCAACTCATCAAATGCTTTTGATAACACAGGAGACTCTGAGTTACAGGGATTTTTTTCCTTGATTTTTCTCAAGGAAACAGATAATTCAATGTGAGACTGAGGTCTGATACCACATAAAGTTACAAAGTGATCAACTTTGTGTTTGAATTAGTTAAATTCTTTCCTCTCTGTGGAGAGAAGTTATAAAAATTAACGCCACGATGAAATGGGGCATGGGTTTTTTACATGTTGTAGGATTCTTTTAGCATTAATAAAATGAAAATTTCATGTGAAAAATATTGAGCTCCCATGGTCTAGAAGTGCATACATAATCGGTTGCATGATTTGAAAAGGCAGCTTGTAAACACTAGAGCTGACCAAAAATCTTTTATGCTTTTGGACGCTATACCCTGATACAGCTAACAAGCATTATTACTTTTATCATATTTCATACCATTTAATTTATATCAGATAGCCTGTGCAGAGCCTAAGCTTCTTTTGGATGTGTTATTTTTTATAATTATGGCATTTCAAATAAATTTTGCTTTGCTTTTCAAATGGTCATATCAGCTAACATCTCAATTTCTATCTCTATAAGCCTGAGTTTACAAAGTACCTTTGCTTAGAGGACAACAGCCTAAAAACTTGACCATGAAGTTTACTTACTCCTTTAAAAAAGTCATAGCAGAAAGCCTTAAACCTACATTCAGTGCTTGTTGTCAGCACGTTTGCTGATGATAAGAAGCTGAGCAGTGCCATTGATACAACAGAAGAATGGGATGCCATCAAGAGGTACCTGGACAAGCTCGAGGAGTAGTACCAGGAGAACCTCATGAAGTTCAACAAGTCCAATTACAAGGTGCTGCATCTGGGTCAAGGCAATCCCAGATACAGGTAGGGACTGGGAGAGGAAGTCACTGAGAGCAGCACCGCTGAGAAGGGCTTGGAGATTCTGGCAGACAAATGCTGGATGTGAGTTGGGAATGTCGTAATGTGCCCCTGCAGCCCAGGAAACTCCTCTGCACCCTGGGCTGCATCCAGAGCAGCATGGGCAGCAGGGCAACGGACGGATTCTGCTGCTCTGCTCTGCTCTCAAGAGACCCCACCTGGAGTGCTGCATCCAGCTCTGGAGAGCTTAGCACAAAGCAAATGTGGACCTGTTGGAGCAAGTTCAGAGGTGGGCAAAAGAGATATCAAAGGGATAAGGCACCTCTCCTATGGAGACAGGCTGAGAAAGCTGGGATTGTTCAGCATGAAGAAGAGACAACTCCAGGAAGAGAGGTGATGCCTAAAAGGTGACTTTTTACATAGACAGTGATAGAACAAGGGATAGCAATTTTACTAAAAGAAGGGAGATTAAATTAAATGTTAGGAATACATTCTTTACTATGAGGGTGGTGAGGCACTGGGAACAGGTTACCCAGAGGAGCTGTGGATGCCTCATCTGTGGAAGTGTTGATGGCCACATGGGGTGGGGTTTGAGCAACCTGGTCTAGGAGAAGGTGTCCCTGCCCATTACAGGGGGCTGGAACTGGATCATCTTTGAGGTCCTTTCCCACATAAACCATTCAATGATTCTCTAATAAAGGCTGTGAAGAGTTACTCATTTTAGAGTACCAGCTTATGGTGGACATTGTGCACATGCAGGTTGGGGTGAGGAAGCTCACTTCTCCAGGTTAGAGTTACCACATTTACATGCCTCTGATAATTCTGGCTTTCTTTGAGTTATCTTCAGAAGTATTTTAATTTCCACAACTCATATTAAAAAAAAAAAAAAAAAAAACAACAAAAAAGCAACCTAAACACACACATATAAAAACCCCCAAAACTCAAACCTACAGACTTCCAGAGATGAGAACAAAGGAAGAAATCAGCTCATCTATCTCCATTACTTCATGTCTATCAATGAAAGGCCTTCTGTGTTTGAAATGTTCTTTTTTCAGTAAAGACTTGTGATTCCTTGTATTTTGCGTTGATTTCATGCTGTGTATTTGTATGACCAAAAGTAGAAGTTGCAAGTCCAAATGTAGATGCCTGTGTTACTTCTCATTGTCTGACTTCTTAGTTGTCTTGCAGTAACCATAGAGATGTAATGCAAGTTTGCGTAAAGGTTTTCGGAAGTATTAATCTTAATGGTATTTGTTTTTCCTCCCTCCGCACAAATTGCTGTGATTTAAATACATAAATATATGTAATTGTGTAAATATAAGCTTTACACACTCTATTATAATTTCTTATTATAATGTTCTCCATTAAAAAAGTCTTCAAAATACTGTAACTATCTCAGCTTTCTATATTGATAGCAATGTCTGGGAGATTCTCCTCTTTGAAATACAGAATTGTTGGGTTGTTCTCCTTTTTGAGAAGGTGCTGTCTTCTGTTATGTGTCATTCCTTTAGAATATTTGAGTTCTTGAAGGCTGAATTTAGTTGTAATTTCAGTATGCTCATGAGGTTTTTCCTGGGCACAGGCTGTCAACAGCTAACTTTAGCAGGTTATTGCGGGAAAAACAGTCTGGTTTTAACATGGATAAGAGTGGGGTTTGTTTGTTTTTTGGGTTTTTTTTTCATTTTCACCTTTAAGCACTTTTTTGCCTCCTCTCATGAGAGTTTTTGGACAGAATATGTTTTCATCTGTCTTAGGTAAACCTTAAAATCCTTTCAACTCCTTGATTTCTGAATGCCATCAACTGCAGGTTCTGCAGACCTTTCTGATCTGTTCTGCCTCTCTCACCACTACCATCACCAGCTTAATGCAATGCTATCCAGTAAACAACTTGTAATCCAGGGTGGGGACGGAGGAAAGTGTAGTTACGTTAATTCACAGTGTAAAAACCATTAGGGTTGTGAAAGCACACATTAGAGTCTTCCAGTGCAGCTCAGCTGACACTCTGCAAGGCCATGTAGTGCTTGCTGTAGTACTTGTACCCTGCCATAACTCGTACTGCCACTGGCAGATCGCTGATTTCTCACACCAGTGTTGTTGGTGAGCAGTGAAGCATGGAAGCTTGTAAAACTACAGGAATCTGAGTGATAAGATCGTGGTAGAAATACATGAGCATAGTGCAAAACTTCACTGTATAAAGACCCTGTTTTCCACTTTTCAGCCCTGCTTCCAGTGTCTTACACTGGTGTATTATCTGTTGTCTCCTGTCTCCCTTGCTGTTCTCAAGGTGCCTGTGTCGGAATTGTACAGCCTTGCCCATTGGCTAACCAGGCCGTCAGTAATGCTTTGTCATTCCCTGCTCCTGCTTTTGTAGACTCCTTGCCTATACCATAAGCAGGATGTTCAAACTGTACATTCTGAGCCTTTCCTTGTTCATGGTCCTTGGAATCTGGAGAAAGCAGTATCTGCTTGCTGCTGTTGGTTCCAAACCAGTAGTAAGGACCTCGGGCTCTGACAATAGTAGTCTCCTGGATTTCAGCTAAAGAGGGTTGTTATTGCCTTTATTTTTTAACATCCTTTTCCTGTAGGTTCCTTTTCAACTTATTCTGCTATTTCATTAAACTCCACAGATCTTTTCTTGACATTTTGTTTACCTGGATTCTTTGCTTTCAATCATTGGCTTCAAGTGCTGGAAATTGTAAATGGAGAGAGACTCACAGACATGTTTAGTATAGGCTGCTGCTTGTCATCCACATCTCTGTATTGCATCACTTTTTCTTGGGCTAGGCAAAATGCTTACAATGAACATCTGGCATGCTGTTCGAGGAATTCCAAGTACCAGATGAATCCCAGGGCAGGAGCTGGCTACCACAGTATCATGTTGTGAAACATTTGTGAAACCAAAATTGGAATAATCTCTTTAGTTGTAGTGCCAAATTGAAATTTATTTTTTAGGCCCTCTTCCAGTGCTGCACAGTCTTGTTTTTCAGGTTTCTCCTTTCCATTAGAATGTCTTCTTTAACTTTTCTTGACTAGGAGAGTTTTCATGTTTAAGAATGTTCATAATTTTGAATGTTCTCTGTTCATATAAGCCTTTTAGTATTGATGTTCCTGATGTAACCATGGGTATTTGCAAATCAGCTATGCCTTAGTGTATTCTTCACTTCTTAGTGAATTGAAAACAAAGGCTGAGTTACTGTATGAGGCTCATAGAGGTATTTGTCATTGATTTTTTTTTTCTTTTTGTAGCCAAAAACCCCCACAAAACCACTTTTCACCAAATATTTCAAAGCGCAAACATACATGGGCAGCATATGTGGGAAATCTGCATGTGCATCTTCATCTTCCCTTTGTCATCCATGCTTTGAAACTGTACTTTTGAGGTTGGGGTTCTTGTAATGCCACTAGGCTTTATTTCATCTGTTCATATTCAGCATAATTTTGATTGTATCAGAATTAGTTATAGCTTTTAAATAAAAAGGCTTTATTTATTCTTTAATGCACCTTGCTCAGATAATTTCACCAAATGTTCAGCCAGCAAATTATTACTGTTAGTCAGAATGTAAATTAGAGGCTGACGCACTTGCCTCATCAGCTTACAAATTAAGCAGTTAATCAATTTTGGTGTGATATTCCCCCATGGGGTTTGTGTTGCTGACTCACATATGCTCAATATCTTCTCCTTTCAACAACAAGCAGGAGTGCAAATGAAGCTTGCTCCCAGCTGAGCATTCGCTGGTCACGGCATTCCAAATCCATCCGTCAGTGTATCCTCCTGATAGATATTATTGTCTTATTGCTCCTGGTTACCTCTTTCCTGAGCAGTGCTTGAATACAAAACAGACAATTAGATATGCATACTTAAAAGCTAATAGTGAAGACAGTGCTACAGGGTTGTTACGTATGTTATTGATGGGGCTAAGTGAACACGGAAATTCTGCTTATTTCTAAATATTTTGTGCAGTATTTTTGTTAAAAAGCAGATAGGATTTTTTTCAATAGACTTGTGATATTAAATGAGTTTCTAAGGAACTAATTTTATGATCCAAATCCTGAGGCAGGCTTGAGGGAGAGGAGGATAATTTGATACATGAACAGAAGTTGAAATAATTTTTGAGGTCACAGAAATCTCACTTACAATTTGGTCTGTTTGTAGAGTGATTAAAATAAATAGAAGCTAGAATTTACTCCTCTGTCTTCATTATAATATTTATTTAATTCTGTTATATTTTGGGATAGATGCCACCATTTCATAGTACAATCCTCCATATCCATTTTTTAAAAAAGTGAATAGTTTTGAATTGTCTGACATATTTATGCCATTTTTTATTTACTAGGGTTTTTTTTTACAAAAAAGCCAATAATTTTCTTTGCCTTTGGACAAAGTTTTATGAAATTGATTGATCTAAAATTAAATGGTAAGAGCCAGGCCTCAGCCATGCTATATATATATACACTATATGTGGAATCATTAAACTTTGGCTTTTTAATGTTGATTGTTGACTCTGCCCTTATATAATCCTGAACTCTGTCAACAAAATCCTGAATGTGGCACAGCCCAAGAGGGAGAGCCAAGCTTCCCCCTTTCCTCAGTGATAAAAATACTATATTTCTTCTGCTGTGGTTCTAGCATTGACCAAAATGGGAGTCCAGACAGGCCTTATCAGGCATCACTGGATACATAATTGAGTGGGTGTGGATTTTTTTGTTTTTGGGGTTTTTTTTAAACATGTCATTGGTTCTTCAAGCTCCTGTAGGCATCCAACCAGTTCCTTAGTATCTATGCAACATTGTGGAAGTAAGTAAAGGAACTCAAAGTGAGCCACAGGGGAAAGAATCATATGGTTACCACTTTGAATAACTCTGTTGGTTTGCAGCATGAAAGTGTTTAATCAGATGGCTTATTCATCCTGCTCATTGTTAAAACCTCTCTGTGCCATGTTTGCTTGCCAGTTAATGTCACTTTACTTTTCATACCTGCAACTGTCGGAATTTAAATCTTACTTGCAGCCCTTCTCTACAAGGTGTAGCTGTGAGCTCTTCAGTTGGTAGCACGTTCAACCTCTTTCTTTAGTTCTTCCCTTTTACCCTCTTTGTACTTTGTCTTGGGTTGAAGACAGGTATCTGCTGGGAAAGGCTGAACCCTCCCTCAGAAACCCCCCCCTCTCTCCGAATTACTGAAATTAAGCGGCCTTCAGGCAAGATATGGAGAGGAATAACAGTCCTTTACTAATGAGTATAACAAGATACAAATGAACAATAACTACAGTATTAACAACAACAACAAGAAAAATAAAAGAAAAGGTCAGGGACCCCTGTGGCAAAGCCGGCAAGAGGGATGGGGAAGNGGAAAAACCAGCGCAGTGATGATTTGTCTTTGCCTCCCCCTTCCCTCTTCCCAGCCGGCAAGTCTTTGTCTTGCAAATACACTTAAGTATCGGCCATCAGGTTCCCCCCTCCCTCCCCCCCAACAAATGGGACAAAATTCTATAGGTAAAGAGAATGAAAGGGACAACACCCCAACCCCCCTCATACTTCTATTGTGCTTTAGAAATATCATCCATTTCTTAGCTTCTGAAAGTGCCCAAGTATTGCCACATGCAAAGTAAATGGCAGAATGCTCTTCTCAAACCTATCTGCTGTGTCTAAGTCCAGAAAAGTAATCCTGCTTTGCTTCAGTCTGTGGCAGGAAGGGAAAAAGCAAGGGATAATTTAGGAGTGAATTCCTGTAACTACCCAAGGAATGCAGAAGAAATAATTATACAGGAAACCAGTGATACAGGGAGAAAGTGGAGTTTCTGATATTGGTTTGAGGATGGGAAGTTAGGCTTTCCGGTGCTTGCTGTTGTAGTGAATGTCCCTCCAGTTTCACCATTCCCTGGTGATAAAGGTACCCCACACTATGTGGCGCAAAAAACCAAACCAAAACAAAACAAAAATATACCTTTTTAGAAGGGTTAGAGTGTCAATACCTAATTTTAAATTCGCTTAACTAATGCTATTTTTCTGTGCAAAGTTTGTATTTTAGAACACAGTTTTTGGAATCATAGTGTAGGAAAGTCATAGAATGGTTTGGGCTGAAGGATAAAGGACATCTAATCCAACCCCTCCTGCAATAGGCAGGGACACCTTTGACTAGAGCAGGTTGCTCAGAGCAACCAGTTATGTATTCAGAGGTGAAGGAACAGTGAGACAGTAACAGTATTACTTTTACTGAATCATGAAGTTCAGCTTTGAATTATCTTAAATTAAATTGTAGCTCCTCTGCACAGTGGCATGCACTCAGTCTTTTCTGGTAACCATCAAATCTTTCTGAAGCAATTCTGAAGTTCTGAAAATGCTTACAAAAACTGTAATGTGATGTTATATTTTTTCCCCACGCTGTTCTTCCTGTTTGCAGACTTTCAGGTCTGAAAACACCTCATTTTCTCAATGGATTTAGCTAAGGGATTTCTCTCCTAATCTCTATGAAATATGAGCTGCTTATTATTTTCTTTTAGTAGTAGGAAGAATAATTGGAGATGTTTCTCCAAATTCTGAGATTAGCCAAAGAGAACCAAAGGGGAGGAAGGAATGCATGGGTAAACAAGGAAGAAGAGTTTGAGAAAAGCATAGAGGTTTATTTTATTTCCCTAATCTAGAAGCTGGATAATGCTTGTTTTTGCTCAGTAATGTTTTTTAGATCCCCTGTGGTTTTTATCTCCAGTGTACAGGTCTTGTTTTCATTGTCTTTATCACTTTGCTAGAAGTCCTGCATGGTCAGGCACATGACTGTCCATTTTACCACAGTTTCATCTTACTGAACCATGAGAAAAATTAAGTACCATGAAATGTGTATTTTGTGTAGACTGGGTAGATGAACCTTCCCAAACTCGAGACCTCTAGACATGCAAGGTATCTTAAGTGAAAACCTTCATATAGAAGTATTCACCTGATTTTGCAAGTGGACATACACTGTGTATTACAATGTTATTTATTAGTTACAAATTATAATATTATAATAATTTAAGTAGATTGGAGGAATTTTAGTAGATGCAACAATCAAGACTAATTCCTATCTCTTTAGCTGCACTAAGGCTTATTTTTGCAATTCTGCAGGTAAAACATTACTATTCACACATAAAATGGTATTTTATAATGTTGCAGAATACTAATAATTTATAATACTTGATTCTGTCTAGTCGTTGACTAGCGACAGCAGATCTGGTGGATCAAAATGGAATAAACACACCTCTGTGGACTTTATAATCTCATCGATTTGGAGGGCAGATTTCAAGATTTTGTGCATTTGCTACTGTACTCTGCAACTTTATTAAGTAATCATAACTTATCTCTAATCTGTGTTTTTTCTTCAGTTGAAATACATGAGGGGTTTATGTTAGATCACATTGGAAAGAAAATATTGATAAGGTGTCCAACAGGAAGTAGATCTCTAAAGGAAATTTCTTGGTCTGAAACAGAATTTTGTTCACTTTAAGAACATGCCACATGTTTGGCTCTGTAAGAGAGGTGCCCTGAGGAGGGGTAAAACTTTTAGGTGCCAGTTGCTCTGCTGTTTGACGGACAGCAAAGTTTCAAGATGGTATAGAGAAGAGCAGTTGGAGTGGTCACTGGAGGAGCAGCTGCTCTGAGGAGAGACTGGGAAGGGCGAGACTCCTGAAAGAGTGGAGAAAGCTGGGAGCTTTGACTACTTGTAAAAGTATGAAGGTAGTAGATAAGTTGAATTCATTAGGTATTCACCAGAACTTGTGAGATTTGAGCTATCAGGCGTTCACTGTAACTAGCAGATTAATTTAAAACAGAGCACATATTTCTTAAAGTAGGAGGTGAACTGCTGCTGCAGGAATTCTGATGGCAGAATATCAGCAGATTTGAAAAGGCATTAGAAAAATTCGTAGGCAATAAACCTATAAATAAATAGTGACAAGAACAACGAAGGATATGTCTCAAACACCCCTGCTGTTACCAGTGTGGATTCTGAACACGCGCAGAAAGAGATTGCGTAAAAGAATCGGGCTTGTGTGTTTTATTAAATGGTGTCTTCAGTTAAAACTGTCAGAAACAAAATGTGGATCTGATGCAGAAGATAACTTCTTATATTTGCTTGTTCTGTGTTTTTTTGATTTAATCATTGTTGCAATCTTTGAGAATCTAGCAAGGCCTCCGTGGAGAGAAAATGCTTAGTCATGTACTAAACCCTACTTCCTAAGACCCTGTATTAACTCCCTGTAACACTATTGGCTACAAGCCAGCTGTCCTACGACTATAGGTCAAAACACCAAGACCTCAGACTATTGGCTAGTTATCCCAATCCTACCTAATCCTATAAAAACCCCTACTTCTGCCCACTTCGGGAGAAGACGCCGTTCCTGGACCCCTTCACGGAACCCCCAATAAAGACTTCGTGGAATTGCGCCACTCGGCTCTTCTCGTCTCTTTTCCCTTGGGCTAGCAAGCGACTATCTGGCAAACAGCAAGCTGAAAATCACTGAGAGCTGAAATCACTAAAAGAGCTGAACCGCCTGATAACCTCAGGCAGGAGCTTGCCAGATAGTCCACGGCTAGGGCGCTTGCCGGACCCTGCAAGATCGGAGCTGATCCTTAGGACCGGAGACCGGACCCACCACGCTATCCGAACGATTCTAAAACGGCACCGGGGGCTTTGTCTGCCACCCAGGCTGGCCACCCGGGCAGGGCGGTCAACCCCCGGTACAACCGTTTTAAATCATTATTTGTAAAGAACCACTTTTCCCATACAAATTATACTGGTTTTTTTATATGAGATATCCTAAAGTGACCATAATTTCTTTTATGTTTTACAGTGAACAACCCTATACCTTCCAACTTGAAGTCAGAAGCTAAAAAGGCAGCTAAAATACTACGAGAATTTACAGAAATAACTTCCAGAAATGGACCAGATAAAATCATACCACGTGAGTAAAGAAAATGCTTTGACGCAGCTAAAACCTTGAGCACTCCCTGTGTTGCAGTCATGCTGTCTTCACCAATTCCCTCTTTTTCCACTGACCATGACTTAGAGATGAATGAAAGTTTTGGGCACCATAACTTCTTTGAAAATATTTTGGAGGTAAAGGGTTTCTGTTTGCTTTATTCTTGGCAGATGTTACTTACTGGGAGAGATCTTTTGAATGTTTGCTGCTACCTGCACTGGAAGGCTTGCCCCTGGGGTAAATGGACTGTCTCATGCTCAACCCTGTAAATGGATGTTCTTAAGAGAGAGCCTGGAATAGAAGCTCTAGCTCTTAAATATCTGTGTTGATTAGAATTAGCTATATGAAAATAAGTTGAAGCAAAGAAATCAGGGTGATTTTCCTTTTGATACTGGCTCAGCACTCTTATTTGCTGCTGTCCTCTTTATTTTTGCACTTGTTACTCTTGTGTTCCTCTTAGTGTCTCTTCCAGCTGGTGTTGCTGGTTGTAGTTTTGAATCCTTAACTGTTATGTTCTGGAAGGCCTGCAGTAAGATTTGCAGGATGAGGACACATCAGTATTTGCCACAAACACTGTCTAACTATACAAGCTTCTTAGGCTGCTCTATGTTGCTGTGATTTAAATTTGGACTCCTCCAAAAATTTGTGGAGACATGGTTGTCAGCTATTCACTGCCTGCTTTCTGTTTGTCTTGCCAAGGGTTCTCACATACAGACAAACAAACTCATTTTATACAAGCTAATCAGAACAGGTGAAGCAGTTGTGGCAGTGTACAGTTTGTCACAGGCTAATGTGAGCTAACCTGCAGCTAGCTTTGCAGTTCTCTGTGGTGGAGGTGTCCTTATCAGTTCAACTTTTTTTGCAGTTGTCTTTAATCTTTCACTTCTATTATCTGACTCTTGTCTTCATATTTGTTAAATGTTGAGTTTTGTTTTCCTCTTCCCTTAGAACTCCTCTTACAAGGTGTTGAATAAATGATTTTGCTGTTTCAGCTCATGTAATAGCTAAAGCCAAAGGCCTTGCAGTTTTGTCTGTTATCAAAGCTGGATTTTTGGTGACTGCTCGAGGTGGAAGTGGAATTGTATTAGCTCGTCTTCCTAATGGAAGTAAGTGGATATTTTCCTTTTGTAATTTATGAGAATTAAAAGAGATAAAAATATATTTTTTCATTATTCTTTACACAGCATAAAACAGATGTGTGATGAGTCAAGCAAGTAGGTGACAGGTGACAATGTTTGGTGTGAAAGCTGTTTTCAAATCTTTGTACCTTTGACCAAATGCTTTCAGTATCTTTGTGGAAAAGGATGAAACATAAAACTACATAATATAAAATTCATTAGAAAAATTGATTATATCTGATATGAAGAAGTGTACGATAAATAATTTGTAATAAGGAATTGTTTAGATCATGAGGGTTTGTATTTCTTATATACTTTCCTGTAGGATGAAGCATTATAGTTGTGGTTCTATTGTAGGGGTTTTGAACATAGTTTTATATAGAGAATTTGTTAGCATTTTTTAACAGTAATAATAAAATGAGAATTTCTTGTAATATATGATTGAAATTCTGTAAATTTATCTTGTTTTACACAACAGCCTGGTCTGCTCCCTCTGCAATAGGAATTGCTGGTCTTGGTGGTGGATTTGAAATTGGAATTGAGGTATAGTTTTACATTTAAAATACTTGTTGGTAACTTTTTTTGCAAGAAATTAAAATACATTGACAAAGATCTAAATATTAGTGAGATAGAATCTACTTTTATGTACAAAAAAAATCCATTTATGCAAGACGAACAAAAGAGGAGTTTTGATCCAATCAGTCAAATTGTTAGAAGACATTTAGATGAAAAGAAGTGACATGACACTAATTTCCTTGATTTCTCACTTCTAGCAGACTGAATTTTTCACTTAGGGAGAGCTTCCTGTCAGTGTTCACATAAAAGACAATTGAAGTTAGTTGAAAAAGCATCCTATACTTAATACTGGGTCAAATGCTTTGCTAAAGTGCACGGGGACTCCATCTGCCAAGAAACAGTGTAAAGAACTGAAGTTGGAATGAAATGGACTCCACTTTATATTACTGTACTTCACACATTCCCCACTCACACATGTGGCTACTGACATGACCCTTCAGTTTGAAAGCACCAAAACTGGTGATGCCTCTTCTGGAGGAATGCTATAGAAAAGGAGCCAGTTCCAGCCAGCAGAAATGCTGAAGTAAAAGACTCCCAACATATTCAGAGAAACCCTGGTGAGCTGAGCCCTCCCTGACAACTCTCTGCCTTTGCTTCCCATTTCTTCTTCCTCACAGCTCCTTCACACTCCTATGTTTTCATCTTTCCTCTGCTTCCCCACCCTAGCCTCCAGACTCGTCCTTGTCTTTGTGTAGCTTCTGTTCTGCTGATTCCCAAAGAAAATCAGACTAACAATACGCTGCCAGCAAGATCTCTTGCAATGGGTATTCTGTTCTTCAGAAGAATGCATGTGTAGGGATTGTGGTGATCCATGCCAGCCCCAATGCATCTGCAGCTAGCCAGCTATCCCTGTCCTGGCAGCCAGTCAGCCAGCACTCACATGTTGAGCAACAGATCAATATTTTATTCTATCCTCATTGTTCACTGGGTGATCTCAGGCATTATTGCATGCACTTCTTAGAGGATGATGTGAATATAAAATCATTAATTTTTATAAGGGATTTTCATTGTTTATCATGACTACAGGATCTGAATGCATTATAAAGTGTTCAGTTTGAGCCCCAGAGTTTCTTTTGTTGTGGGGTTTGTTTAGTTTTTTCTTTCCTTTTAAGCCTTCTCATGTGTTTTGATTAATCTATGAAAATGTTCTTTTACCTATCCCCACCTGATATGTTAGATAACATAGACATTTCCTTTGGATACTGAATCAAATAATTTCAATACAGAAGCTATTTGTGAGAGGAGCTTTTCTCTGAGTAATACTGTGCCCTTCATTTGAAATTTTAGTCAGCTTACAAAATGCTGTTTCCTTATTGACATTATTATAACACAATCTTTTTTATTTCTTCAAGAAAATATATGCTATTCAGAAGTACCTGAGTGACTTAGGAGCCTAGAGTCCCATTTCAGCATTCTTCTAGTCCTATATAAAATATTTTAGAAACTAGGTGAAATTTATTCTTGTAGGAGAGATTATAGCTGACAGAGTTGTAGTGATACTTATGGATGTTTTTAAGAAACAAGAAGATCACGCTTCAGAAGTCACAGTGACTTGGTAATTCACATTAAAGATCAGTTTTAAAATTCATATTAATGCTTTCCTTGAAGGCTTTCTCTTGGATTTGCATATCTTTAAGAATGGATTCATCCTCTTAATGGGTAAGAGGAGGAAGCAGTATCCTGAAAAACATTCTCCCCACCATCCCTGGATGAGTCACAAACTGCTCCTGTAGCCATCTTTTGTTTGGGATGGGGTGGAGGTTACCAGGGGGCTAATTACAAAGACCTCTCTTATGATGTGTGTAATACTTCTAGGCCATTCTTGTTTTGCAAATAATCTGGTATTTCCTCTTGTATTCCCTGCTGTCATTGTTTGGAATCTGGGGTAAGTTAAAAGTTTTTTTCTGAACCTGTCTTTCAGTCAAGTCCATCAGATGAAAGATCAGATGCAGTAGTCCTTGGGTATATTGCTACAACCTCTTCAATTCTTAGGTTTGATAGGGTCTTGAAACAACTGACTACATCTCATATTCAAGTCTTAAAAAGTTAATTAATAATTCATATTCACACACACAGATATATGAAACTTCTGTCATGAAAATAAAGTTTTATCAATAGAACTTGTATTCTTTTTACTTTTCATTCATTGGACAGAAATTTTTGTCTAGTAAGTTCTGTCTTGCCTTAAATAGTTTAATTATTGAAGGATCAAAATGATTCACATCTGAAAATGGGCTTTCATAATTGTTTTTATTAGCCCTAGAAAATAAGAAATTGTCAGTTAGGAAATTTGAATTAACATGGAGTTTCTCTTATAGCTATTGTTAATCGCATACTGACAATATCAGTACTGTGAAAAAAAATAAGTCAAATTTGATTTAAAAAGTAGTTGAAAGGATTTTTTTGTTCAAAATACCTTGCAGAAAAAGAATCAACTTTGTCATGAAAGCTGTTTCAAAATAATCCTTTACAAGAAAGGAAGATCATCTCCTGTGCTGCTGTTTCTTTTTAAAAAGTGTAGTACTTTTATTTGATATTTTATAGGTCTCAGACTTAGTGATAATACTGAATCATGAAAGAGCCGTAGAAGCTTTTGCCAAAGGAGGGAATCTTACACTTGGAGGAAATCTTACTGTGGCAATTGGACCTCTGGGGAGGTGCGTAATATGTATTCCTAATAAAGCATATGTGGATGATAATTTTTAAAAGCCACATTGATGTGGCTTTATTTTATACGTTACAGAACAATCTGGGCAACCTGTATGCTGACTGCACCATATTGTTCTTGCCAATTACTTCTTTTTTCCTTCTTTTTTCTTTCCTGATTAAGTCATTTGCTGGTAGAAGGAAAGAGGAGACTGCTTGGCTAGGCTCAATGAAGAGCACAGGTGCTTCTGTGCCTGATAGAACTATGATTTTTAGTAACATCTGGGTCTGTGCTTTCTGTCACCACAGATCTGCCCAACATTAAATAAAAACGACACCAAACAATTTCTTTTAAACCTTTTAGTGGTTAAGTCTGTTTACTTTGGAGGATGAGGTGAAATAATCACTGAATAACTTTACTTGGAAATGAGCCTTCTAAGACTGCTACTCCAACCTCCTGCTCAAAGCAAGGTCTGTTATGACTTCAGGTTGCTCAGTCCTTTTTTTAAGTTGGGTTTTGAAAATCCCCAGTTAGGGAGACTGCTTGGTTCTCTGGGCAACCTGCTCTACTGTTCCCCTCTCCTGTCTTACATCCAGTCAAAGTATTTCTGCTTTCTATTTATGTCAATAGTATTTTATTTTTCCTCCCTAGACTGCTATAAAGAGCCTGGCTTCATACTCTTGATTATCTCTCCCTAGATACCTGAAGCCTGCTGTTAGGTTTGCCCCAAGTCTTCCGTTCTCCAGGCTTACCAAGCCCAGCTACCTCAGACTTTGCATATGGGATATGTGCCTCGTTATGGCTACTTTTTTTATGATGATGAGGTTTTTACTTCTGGTTTTTAATATTTTCTAACAAAATAAGAGATTGATACTTATTGCACAGAAGACAGAGAGATCTGTGCATCGGGGAAGGGCAGTGAATATCATCTACCCTACAAAGTCATTAGTACACTGTCCTGCAACATCTCTGTGTCCAAGCTGGGACATAGGTGTCAGGCTGGGGAGACTAGCAAACAGGTGAAGAACCAGATCATCAAGTTAGAGGAGCAGTAGTAAAGGGTTCATGTTGAAGTCAGAAGCCAGAATTCCTCAGGAGACTCTTCTGGGACCTCTCCTGCTTGGTATTTTTATCAGTGACCTAGAAGAGCAGTTTTAAAATATCCTCTTTAAGTTTGTGGATGACTCCAAACCAGGCTTTGCAACCAGTACAATTTGGGGTTGAGCCACCATTCAGAGCAATGGACCTAGAGAGTATAGAGGAAAGATCCAACAGGAAACCCCATGAAATGAAACAAGGACATGTGCCAAGTTCTGCACTCCTAGTTTGACAAACCCCCTGTCAGGCTGAGCAGATTCCCTATAGAGAAGGTGCTGGGATCCTGGTGGGCAGTGAGGCTAAGCCAGAAGTTGATTCCTGACAGAAAAGGAAGTGAACAGTGTAGGGGATTGCATCAACAAGACTGTAACCAGCAGGTATGGGAAGTGCTTGTTCCTCTTTACTTGACATTCATAGACTGTGCCTAGAATATGGTGTTAAGTTTTAGGCCCACAGAAAGTTGTTTATAACCTGAGTGTGTACAGTGAACCACTACCTAAATGGCCACAGAAATGCAGCATGTGAACGACGAGGCTGAGAGAGCTCAGCTTATTGAACCTGGGTAAGAGAAAACCTTCTGAGGCTGCATTGTCAACAGGGCATCACCAAGAAGACAGACCCCAGTTCTTTAGAGAGGTGCATGGGGAGATAATGAAAGGTAGTAGTAATATATCAAAACAAGAAAAGTCCTGACTGGCTATGAGAAAAAGAAATTTTACATGAATAAAACGGAGTGCTGATACAGGTTGCTCAGAGTGTCTGTGGAATTAGATTTTAGAATTCTTCAAAAACGGGCTGGACAAAGTCTAGAGCGACCTATTTTCAATTATATGTTGTACCTATTTGAGATTACTGTCTTTAAACCTAAAATATTATGTGATCCTGTGAAGGACAAATACTGTCATCTTCCAAATCTGTTGAGGTTCAGTATGGCCTTGCTTGAAGTATTTGTGCTGACCATAAAGTCTAGGAGGATTTGGAAATATTGAATAGAGTTTCAGTCACCAGTCCAAACATAATCAGATCATTTAAAATGTGATGAAAGTGTGCCTTAATAGTTTTCAGAGGAGGCTGTTAAGATCCAGTTATTAAAATTATTACAGAGATGCCTGTGCCCAAAGAAAATGCAAGTGAGACCATATGCTGAAGTCAATAAGTATGGATTTTATTTAACAGTAAATGTGAGTGGGGGAGAGAGAAAAAGAAACAGAAATAGAAAAAGAGGAAGAGGCGAGAGAAAGAGTGACAGAAGGACAGATTGAGTAGAAAATATCACCTCTCTGTGGATCCCAACAATGTCCTGTTGATCCTCTTCTTCTGGTCTTCTCCGTGGAGAGGGTTGGAGGAAGTTTAGAGTTCAATGGATGTATGTTCAGTGGATGTGTTCAGTATTTGGGAACACCCAGGTACTTCCCCTGGTTGGGAAGTTTGACAATGTCTCTAAGCACAGGCTCTGATCTGTTGCATCCTTTTGCATTACATTCAGTCCTTTGGTGCAAAGCCTCAGTAATCAGTCTGAGGGTGCTTTGGGGGTCTTTGGTGGTTTATGATCCCATCTCAGACATGACAGCTGCCTTTCTTGTCAGTGCATTGAGCCAATTGTGCCTCATCAGACCTTCCCTGGGGGAGGGGTTGGCAGTTGTGTAAGGGAGAGCAATTGCCAAGATGCCATCCTACCTTGCAGGATTTGCCTCATCAGCCTGAAAGCCTGGCTTGCAGCCTCCCCCTGTCTTTTTCGAATCTCATTGCACACCCTAACTCACCTCCCCTCAAAAGATGTAAACCTGTCCTCAGCAAATCATCCTAGAGCCTCCTTGATTGTTTTAAGTCATAAACCATTAACAGTCCAGTCTCTCACAGACCTAATGGGGAACATTCATATGAGACAACATTTTCTGTTCTGTGCTTCTGTCTGAAAATAAGGTAAAAATAAAAGACAGGATTAAAAGAAAAAGATGATTGCTGTTCATGCTATAAAACCCTATTGAAGAATATCAACCAAAACTTTTTCCTTCTAGAAACCTTGAAGGGGATGTTGCCCTGAGAAGCTCTGCTGCTGTCTATACATACTGCAAATCTCGAGGACTGTTTGCAGGCGTATCTTTGGAAGGAACTTGTTTAATTGAAAGGAAAGAAACAAATCGCAAGTAAGCTCTCTTAATATCTAAAAGCTTCAGTGAAAGCATAGTGACAGAATTAACTAGGACACATTCACTTTGGAGAAAGATGGTTTTTTGAAAACATACTATGTTCACCTTAGAATTTCTTGAGGGACAAGAGTGTCTTTAATTTAGGCATCTTGCAGTATGTACTGAGATGATGCTAAATGTTTAGGGATTATTTATCTGTGGCAGGTTGACCTTAGCTAGCCACCACATGCTAGCCCAGTTGCTTTGTCACTCCCTGTCCTGAGCAGGATGAGAGGAGAAAAAGTATGATGACAAACTCATAAGCTGATACAAAGGCAGTGAGAGCACTTACCAATTGCTGTTTTAGTAAAAAAATTCCAACCTCATCAAGGGGAAATTAGTTTAATTTATTTTCAGTTAATAAGAGAATAGAATAATGAGAAATAAGAGCAAAGCTAGAAAGCAATACCTTTCCCACACACCTTCCATCTTACTGGGCTCTACTTCAATCACAGCTTCTCTACCTCCTTCTCCTCCCAAGTGGTGCAGGAAAATGGGGACTGTGGTCAGTTTTCCAAATTTACAACTTTGAAATAGTTCTGTCATTTCTCAATATATGATCAGTAAGGCATAAAACGCAGGGCTAGGGATGGAGATAGGAAGCATTTGCACAAAGTGAATTTATTCAGAAGTTGAAATGTAATAATAATCAAATACCTGCCGTCTTTATTTTTGTATTAGGTTTTATGGGCAGGACATTCGTGCTAGTGCCATCCTGCTTGGTGATGTGCCTTTCCCTGCTCAAGCAGATGATCTTTATGAAACTCTAGCATCCTTCACTGAAGTGTATGAAAATGAAGAGCAAAAAAATAATCCAGGAAAATCTGTAAGGGAACAAAGAAGGGTTTGTGCATTTCTTTTTCACATGGGCTTTCCATGTTCCTGAGCTGTTCCTAGTTAATGCTGATGATCATGTGTTATTTTTAAGTTCTCTATTGGATGACTGAAGGCATAACACATAGCAGTGAAACATTTATTTTTCCCTGCTAGGCTCTTGGGGAATGTTGCTGGGTTTGCTTTTCATTTTCCAGAGTAACAAAAGATATCCTTGTTTTGTAGTTGTGCATAATCAGATTTGAGGTGATGATTAGGAATGTTGATAAAGTATTTTTAGTGAAGTTAATTGCACATTGGATACTCTTAGTTTTTCTACTTTTTCTGTCTTCCATTCAAACAATCACATATATAATGTAATACTGGGACTGTAGAAGATATTTTCTTCCGGATGTTGATGTTACCGATACACAAGCATTTACTTTGAGCTTTGTTAAACTCATGGTGATTTACTTCAGTGTATGTACTTCATGTGTATGTCACTTGTGTTTACTATGCTTCTTGAGTTCCTACAAGTTTAGTGGAGAAAAATTAATTTTATTTTTTTTTTCAGTGTAACTTGATATACTTCTAGGCTCTGAAGTCACAGTCTATGTCCAGATGTGATGCTATGTTTTTACAAAATTTGTGTACTTTAGGTAAATGACCGACCTGCTAGACCATCATCCAGACCAGAGCCACCTAAACCCACTGTTAGACCTACACCACCAGGTGAAAATTTTTGATAACGGCTAATTATTTCTCTTGTTAAAATTAGAGCATTAAAGCTAAATAATGCTATGCAGTTATTATAGCATCTGCTTCTAAAAAATGTTTTTCAAATACTCTTCCTTGGACAAACACTTGAAAGCATGTTGATGTAGTGCCATGAGTGATAAAGACTAAAGGATTTGTTTGTTTTATATTAACAAACCTTTTATCTCTGACAGATTTGCTATAGAAACAGTGTTCTTACAGTTACGGAATCATGTAATAATTCAAAGGAAATATTCATGTTACTGGATACATAGAAGCCCCATAGTACAATAAGACTTCTTAGTAAAAAGAGCAGTCCTACTAGAAGCTGCTGGTCTGGTTTCTAGAAATCACAGTTTCTTTTTAGGTTGTCATTATCTTTTAATCTTTAGAGGTTTTACAGTAGAGCAGAAGAGGCAGAATTTAGGCTCTTTAACAGTTTTTCTTAACAAAGTGCTTTCATTCAAAGTGAGGCTTTACTGTGCAGCTCCTCTTGTTAACTTAATTCTTAGGTTAAGGATATGAGGCAAAGTCTATTTCTTTCTTCTGCACTGCTCCTTAGTTAACTGCAATCATTTAATAACTGTTGAGCTTGTATTAAAAGAACAATATACAAATATAACAATATATGTTAGCATGTCATATAAATTGCTACTTTATTTTCTCTTTCAGCTAAAAAGAATACAAACAAACTTTATCCTGAACTTCCCAATGATTATGCATCTGTAGGTAAGTACTAAGTTTACACTTATTTTATTAATATAGTGTAGAATCTGAGAAGTCCTAAAAGTAAAAATATCTGGCCATTGATATTTTTCTTTATTGTCCATGTGTTAAAAAGAGATTCAGGTCTTGTATGTTCTCCTGAAAATATTTCATTAACAATAAACTTATTGCCTGGCTTTACATTTCAACGATGACGTTCTTTTTCTGAGCAGCACAAGTTATTTTGTTTTATTCTTTGAGCTTGAAAAATGCACTTGAAGTAGTAAAATTGTTTTATATTACCACCTAATGGAAATTAAAAAGAAAGCTGATATAACAAGCTTCTGTCCAAGTCCTTATGCAACGTAAAATAATTCCTGTTTTAATTTTAAAAGTGCTTCCACAGATCATACGTGATTAGGCTGGCATAAACACAGATTTATATTGCTTCTTCAGGTTTCTATACTGGAATAACTCTGTCATGCACTAAAGATTGTTTGTTGTTCTACTTATTCTCTTATGTTTAAAGCACTTTTAGCTCTTTACAGGAGAATCTTACTGTGCAATATTTGCATTCCATTTTCACATGTTTCATGCTCACTTGAAATTAAAATTAAACAAAATATCTCTTTTTTACTTCTATAAATAGAGCTAAAATTGAGCTTGATAATAGATCACAATGAAAAATCTGTTTCAGGCAAAGAGTAATTAGAGCTTTTCACTAAAAACTAAGATAAATTATGTGTCATTGTCTTTACATTATTTTTCATGTCTTCTCTTCATACATGTTCTTGCTATGTGTGTCTGTTGAAGGGGCCAGCATAGGAGTATCCTAAGCTCAGCTGTCGATGTGATTTCTGTAGATCAGAGACTTCCCGAGAATGAAGATTTGTTACAGTGTTGTAGGACTTTTATGAGGAAAAGAAGGATGTCTCTAGTGGTCTGTGCTCAGTAGCTGTTACCCAAAAGAGAAGAACTGATCTTTTGGCCATTAAAACTGAGCTTTCCCAGTCTTACCAAAGCCCTGACCAACTGAGAACAGGTTTCTAAAGCTGGCACATGTTTGCTGTATTGAAGGGTGTGATCTTCTATTCAGGTGCAAGTGACAAGGTAAAAATATTCCAGGGCCATCTGCTAATGGCTTTCAAGATTATTTGAAATGAAAATATAGATTCAGTCTGCTACTGGGGATTTCTAACAATTTCTCAAAATATACAAGTTCGTCTTTGAGGAATGCAAGGGGCAATAGGATTTTGCCTAAATCACAGCATGATCTATTTGGCTTTCTCCTACAGATTTCCATAGGTAACAGTTCAAATGCTTTCTGAATCCACAAAAATACTCTATGTTTCTAAAGGCTAGAGGTTTTCCCTTATGGCAGGGAGTAATCAAGGTTGAAGTCAAGAGTTGTAGTCCCTTTCATAGAGGGTGTGTTAATGCTGGGGGATGAAATAGAAAGAGCCATAAGGCCATACCTCCTGTCAGTAATCTGTTTCTGCCTATTTATAGTCGAAATTAGTTCAACAGAGCTACCTAGCAGCTATAGCACATACATGTCAATCTTTATTGCAGATGTTCTTCTACAGTAATCTGTAAAAGACATATTAAAAAATTTTTATGTCTTTCTAGTTAAAAAAATACATATAAACAATAGAAGGATGAATGAATCTTATCTTTAGGAAGCTACATGTAAGTTATAATGGCTGGTGTGGAGGTGGGTTTTGCTTTTGAGCAACAAGCTGGTCTGGGTTGCAAGTAATAAGGACTTGCCATTGGTTGGGGAAGGAGCAACTTGGCATTGTGTTACCAACATTTGGTTTTGCAACAGTTATACAAGTAGCAGAAAGGCTGAAATATTAGCTCTTCTCATTAGATGAAAGAAGAGCTTGACTTTTGGATGAAACATTTTTAATTATTTTCTGTGTACTTGAATTGTATAGGTAAGTAATGTAATATAACCTATTTCAAATGCAAGAAGAAGGATAAATGAAAAACATGGTTTTCTAAATTGATAATGTGATACTTGAATTCAAATGCAAGGAGATTGTTTTCATGTAACTGAATAATGCTTAAGGTGATACATTTAATTTTAAAATTAGCTTCAGTAGTGTTTTAAATGTTTCCAGAAACTTTGGAATACCATACATTTTATTTAGATATTGATTAAAAATTGCACAGACCTTTTACAATTCTGGGAAATGAAACCCCAAAATAACCACAACAAAAAAATGCCACAAGCTGACAGCTCATACAGTTATTGCGATTCAGTGAAGTATGAAGTTTCTACAATAGCAGACATTTTTCTGAAGACTTGTTAAATAAATTTGATTTGCTTATGAGTATGAAAGTTTGAGTATGAAAGCCTGCTCCTTTACTAGAATTAGGCATTTGCATCTTCATTTTCCTATGTGTCCCTTGTTTGTTGTAAAATCTACTAAAAGGGCTGACTAGTTTTTCCAGGATTTATTACCACAACCTAGGTTTTTTTTTCTGGATGGATGATTTTTGGACTTCTGTACCACATCTGTAATACAAGCAACCCATGATTCTTTAGTTCTTTAGTACTTGGACATAGTAGACACAGGAATTTATTTCAATAGGACAATTTTTTTAGGTACATTAGGTTCATAGTTTGTCACACTGGAATATCTAATCCTAGATAATAGATTTTCATTAGTGTTATGATTTATCATTTTTTCTTTTTCAGCAAGTAATCAAAAATGTAGCTAAATATAGCTTACCTGCTTACCCTCCTAACAGTTTGCTGAATAGTGTACAATTCTGAAAATGTTACGGTGATGTGGTTTCCCAGCTGAACTGGTAGCAGCAGGAGTAGTGATCTGCTAGTTGGGCCTGTGTTGAGGTGAATGTTGGTGAGAACTGAATCAATAGCAGGCAGTTTGTTCAAATCAGAAGTCAGATATTTTTCACTTTTTCTTCAGCTCAGAAAAGGACTGTTTCACATGTTTGGAAAAGAATCACTTGAAATTGCCAAGATGCTGAAACAGTCAGGAAACAGATGAGACAGGAGGGAGGATGAAAATGGGAGAAATTTCTTCCTTCCAAGCAGTGTTCTTTCACTATTCATTCACAATTATCAAATCTCACCATGGGCTTACATTTTTACAATACTGTAAGACAAAATATTCATATTAAACAGAAAAGCAGTTCTTTTAACAATGATGTAAGTATTTTATGATAATTTGGAGAAAGTAATGATGCTGTCTGCATTTTTTAAGAGGTCATCTGATTTGCTCAAGAAACCCATAGGAACGTGTGGCTGTGAAGCCTGAATATTTAAGGATTGGGGTGTTTTTTTAGATTGCTCTCAGAAACACTGTCTTTTTTACCTTCCACAATTATTAAACTAATACTTAAAAATTTTATCTTGAGAAAAATATCTGCTCTCTTCTTTGGATTTTTGAATGCAATAAATTACCTGCACCATTGAACTTTTTAACTATTGTGTATAAAATCAACACATGCCAACCTGATTAAAATACCCACAAAATACGAATTTTGACTGTTTTTTTTTCAGCAGAAATCTTTCACTTTGAAAATAAAATATTAACAGATTGTTATTGTCCCAATAAGCATGTATTTATATTCTTGCATGCTAAAAGAAGTGCTATATCAAGCCTGCTGATGAGGACATGGAGGCAGATGAGAAAATTGTCACTGTTTTTAAGAAGCTAAAAAAAAATCCTTCTTCCTTCAATGATTTGAGTGATTTGTCAATCCCATTATTAAAAATTCATGCCTTCCTACATGAATTTTTCTGCAGCTTTTAGACAGTATTTGTTGTGGCTTTCTTCACTATATTAAAGAGCCCTTTGCTATTCAGAGGAGCTTTTTTTTTTTTTTCTGTTCCCCTCTTGTTCTCTTTGAGACACTTGTGCTGTAATCAAATCACTTTTTGGTCTTCCTTCATCTTTCTTTTGATTGCCAAACAGATTGATGAGCTCTTTGTCAAAAGTCATTTTCTCTTTCCTCTCAAATTTTAAGTAGGAATACAAATACCAAATTCTGAGCTGTGAGCTCACTGAGATCAGTAAGATTTGGGCTCCTAAAAGCTCCGTGAATTTGCTCTAAACTCCAGTCCTTATATTTTCTATTGTTTATTTATTTATTATAACCTTCTTGAGTGTTCCTTACTAATATTTAAAACATTTGAGGCAGTATCAACTCTTTTTGATTAGATGGTACCATGAGGTGGTAAATTCAGTTTGTGTTAACCAAATGCATGAGAAATGCTGTTTTTCATGGTTACAGTTCTCCAGGAACCATGCCTGGCCCATTTCTCTATAATTTCAGAGATGATCTCAGTGTTTCTTTCGGTAATCTATGAATGCCAGATGGTTCAGTAGATCTGTGAAAATCTGCTTCCCAAGAGAATTCCAAGACAGATTTTCATGCCTTCTGAAGTGTATTTTGTCAAGGAAAATTGAGGGTCTGTATGTGAATTTGCCTTTGTTAGTATATTATGGATTTTTTGTGGCCAGGTACAAATGTGTCAACTAAGCCAACATAATTATATGGACTAAGAATTCAAAGACCTCTTCTGAGGAAAAAAGCTTTAAAAATTTTTTGCATGTGATTTCAGCTCCTGTTTCACTTATTTTACTTGCATACCTGTTCTGCAATTCAGTTTACATCTGACTTATTATTTTGAAAGCTATTACTCTCTAGGATAATATTGGTCAAAATTGGAAAATAAAATACAAGCTGGAACATGGACACCATTCTAGCAGTCTCTGCATTAATTAGTATTTCTACTTATGTGTGGTGCTGAGCTTTTTTAACACAATATAATCAAAAAATTGAAATTTTAGTTAGAACTGCTGAAAGAGAGCATCACTCTATGTCCTTGCAACTTTAAAATAGGCTTGCTTTGGTAAATATGTATTGAAGCAATCATTTTATTTTTTATATATGTATTTCTCAACTTAGGTTTAACAAAACCAGTACTATTTTGAAACAACTCAGATTTAACTGGAAATCTAACATGCAACTATTTATATTCACTGTGCAGTTCCATGTTTAGAAATGCCCACTGACAAAAAAAAAAAAATTGACAACTGTGCTACAAGAGAAATGCAATTTTGTCCAGGTCTGCTCTTGAGGACTGACTTTTGATTTGGGCATTTTTATTTTAATTAAAAGTAAGCACCACTGCAGGAAAGTAAAAATATTTCATGAGTTTTGAAGCAAACAAAATCAGCTATCTCTGTGGTCTCAGAATAACTTCTTCCCAGGGTAATACCTGAAGTTTTGCTTTTCCTTTGTTGTTAGAAAACATGCATGCTGAGTCTGCCTTTCTAGGATATTGTTAATATTTCAGTATTTTCTTCTTTCTGTCTGTCCTTGATCAAGATGATTTAAAATGGTTTCATCATTCTGAAGTCTTCTTTGCCAACTTGAATTGTAGTAAAATTGAATCAAGCGTGTCTAACTCTTAATTAAGATTATAAAATTTTTTTTGTACCTGATATCTGCATAATCCTGGAATGTAGGAGTCCAGAACATCTTGTTTTTAAGGACAGAGGAAGGCTGTGGTTCACAGTGAGGGGAAAAATACATTTTGCTTCTGACCTGGAATATAAAATCAGATATGTACATACTCCTTTAGGTGTTGTGGATATGTAATGTGTATCTGAAACTGGAAAAAAAGCCACTTTTTATTCTTCAGTTTTTGAATTATTCCTTTTCCAAGAAAGGAAGAGATTTGGTGTAGGATCAAGTAGAACAACAGTAAGGAAGAACCATCATCAAGCTGTGCAGTAATCTGTTCCTTCAATACTGTAATTTGATGAGAAACTCTTAGCAGATTATAAACTATAAAATCAATACGACAGCTCAGTGTGACAAATAGGTATTTGTTTTAGAGACATATAAGGTTTCTGCCATAATCCTTCATGACATTGTCTATCTACTAATTTGGTAAACTAAAGTATGGGAGTTTTTGTTTTGTTTTAAGAGTTTTAGCTGAGCTTGATCTATTTTAGTGTTTTTCATGGCAAGACTTGTGACATGTTTATATTTAGTTACAAGAAAAATAAAACATCCATCTGGTGGTCCCCCACAGTATTAATTTTCTTGCTATTATGAGCTCTTTCTTAATACTAACCAAACCCAGGAAATCCCAGGAAATTATTTTTGAGACTATTTTTATCCCTGATTCACTTTTACTAGGATTGTACTATTACTATCATGAATGTGATAAGTCAGATAATCAAGCTGCTTATGGCTTATGTTGTGGCAAGCTGAGAGGAAAATATGCAGCATGCAGGCCTTCACTGGTCACACTGGAACAAATAACTTGATGCCTATAATCAGCTAACTCAAAATACAACGAGGTGCAGAGAGATTGAGGTCAGACACGCTAGAATGGAATTGGGGTCTCTGATGTATGTGTGCACGCGTGGGCAGAGAGCTGTTGTGCTAAGTATGAACCAGCTACTCTGGCATGGGTAACAATATTTTTTTCTTGGCATTTTTTAATGGTTTGGAATAAAAATTAGGAAATTAGAGCTGAAGACCAGAAAAATTTTGCAATCTATGCATATTTTATTAAGTGTAAAGCACCACTAAGGTGATCACTAAGGTGATAATAAATCAGAATTAAAACATAAAATTGTCCAAAGGAGTATATAAATGTTAAATAGTATAGATTGAAGTCTTTTCTGAAGCCATTGTAACACATACAGATTAATGCTTCAGCATCTGGAATGCATGCTTTAAATGTGGTTTCAAATCTGTGTACTGCTTTAGATAGTACTTTTTTTTCTGTATTGTTCAAGTAGTAGGACTAAGGCAAGGTTAAATTGCTTTCCTTTCTATTATCCAGAAAAGCCTTTGGGAATATGGGAGCTTCTGCTTCATTTATAGAACTTGGAACCAAACAGGAATTTTGACTACCTCAAGGAAGTGATATACAGGATTTCTCTCCAGGGTGTGTGAAATGCCCTGTGCTTGGCTGATTTGAGACAAAAGCTAACACTCTTGTAAGAAATGCTGATGTTTTTGCAATAATGGCGGCATGATGCTTTACAGATCCATCCTTACAGCAGGGACAAGAGCATCTACTTTTTAGTAAATGCTAAGGGAAGTCTCTCGAAAATTATTATTTTTCACCAAGATGAACACCTGCTTTAAATGTATTTTCCCATGAGCAGTAAGATTAGGTGCCACGGTTCCCCAAAAAGTGATATATTCTCTGACATGGAGGGGCCTGGAGTCCTGCATCTACCTTGGCTGTGCTGGTTCAGTGTTACATCATGCAGATCAGCCAGATGGATATTGCTGTTTGAACCAAGAATGTCATTCACGTTTTGTGGAAACACTGCCAGTCCCTGAATAAGAAATAGGAGCCCATGGGAAAAAAAACCCCATAAACTAGACCCTAATGTAAGCTAGACTAGTGTGACAAATAACTGTTCTAGAAATGGTGTAATAATGCTTTTCACTCCTACAAAAAATACAAGGTTTCAAGAAACTTCTTACCTTTTCATGGAGAGGTCTGGCAAGGTTTGCACTGAGACTTCTCTGGTAATATTTCATTCGGTATGTCTTTCTCATCAAAATTTTTTGCTGTATTTGTTAACCTTCAAATATTCTTTTTCCAGTTTTTTTTGTTTTTTCTTGAAGAAGCTCAGCTAGAAGTGACCTCTACTCTTGTGGAAAGGAAGTGTTCATTTTTTCATACACAGTGAGACTTGCCCCCCTCTTCCCCCTTTTCTATCAGTGGTGCATGTTTGTGTTTTTAGCAGCTCCTTTACTCTGTAGCAAGGAAGGTGTCAAAAGATTAAAAATAGGAAAATAGAAAAGTCCTCTGCAAGGAAAAATATAATAGGAAAACTTACACTGGTCCACAATTGCAAGTATTGGTCTCTGCCATAAGATTTCGACTGTGTCTTCTCTACTCCTGACATTTCTGCCTTTTGTCAGCAACTACAGAAAGATGAGACAGAATTTGAGGTTTAGACAGCAGAGTACGTTTGGAGATGCTGTTGAGGGAAAGATCTGCCTTCAGATTTTTTACACATTGGACAAATTTGAGCCAGTGGTTGAATCCTATCTGCAAGCCTGAATTTCCTCATGCTTGAACCAAGGGATGTGATTACTGTTAGTTTTTTCTTTTTAAGGAGCATCTATACAGCTAATATTTCACTTGTCTTTAAAGCATATGTATGAAGAATACTGTTAAAAGCACTCTATAATTTCAACTGAAAATTGTGGTGCTGTTTGCTTTTTAATTTCAAGAACTTTGCCATAACTGATTAGGCTGATGTAATGAGTATTGTGCAAAGTTTGGTTGTGCTTAGCTGGGAAGTGTAATATATACACTGTGGGTGGTAACGGCTGTCCAAGATGCTTCATCCATGTGATGGTGGATGTTGCAGGTTGCAGAGTTTGCACTGATCAGATTAGGCTCTAGTTTATGGTTCCTTGCCATTTCTAGCTCTTCCTGCAGCTGTTCTGTAATGAGCAGGGCTATCTAGCTTTCTGCCAGTTTAAACTGTAATCAAATGATTGCAGGATTGTGCCATGGGATACTGTAAGTGGAAGTACAATTTCTTGAGTCACCATTTGGCACAGGAAGACAACATTGATTGAATACCTTTTGAAATTATAAGTTGATGGAGCCTCGGGTGTAGGTAGAATTAATAATGGGTGTACTGCAGCTGAAGGACCGTAAAAGCAATGAGAATTAGTAATTGTGGCAAGAATAAATCCTAGCATGGATTTCAACAGCCCCTGTGTCCCTTAGTGCAGCTAAACTTAACAAGAGTTTTATATATATTGCAGGTGTTCATGTAATATAAATGTTATCATGAAATTACTAGACTTTGTATTAAAACAGGACATACTCATTTGTTCCTTTTACAGGAAGCAGTTTCTGAATCTTTCACAGTGACTTGAAACTCTCTTTTTCATCTATATTTTTTCTTACCAAGATTATTTATTCTTTTCCCATGCTTTCTAGTTCTCTACTAAAAATACTTTTCTGTCTGATTCCTTTGCATGGTAGTAGTAGCATCTTTAATTTGTTTTATTCTGTGAAGCTCATTTTCATGTTGCCTTGAAAACAGGCTTTCTGATCTTGGTCAGCTATTTTCTCAACCATTTTAAAACATTGATGATAAGGATTGTAAATATACCTTCAAATGAGGCCTTATACAGTATTATTATTTAGTATCTTTCCATGTGCAATACTCTTTGTCTCATATAATTTTGTTATTTTAACCATTTTTCTAGCCAGTACAAAGAAGTATTTCTCCATGCAAAGGAAAAAACATAAAAAAGTTCAATCAGTATTTCACAAAGCATTACTCTAAGAAACTGGCAGAGACTATAGAATTGTTGCATTTACTACTCTTTGGTTTTTTTCTTGAGGCTGTAGATTCTTTCCCAGACTGTTGTAAAAGCTAAGACTTCTATCAAGTGAAATAGCTTATGTGCCAATAATACCCTTGGCAGAAATTTTGAAGTTGACTGTACAGGGATTTGAGAACCAAAATGCAGAGACAGTGTATTGGGATTGAGATGCTAGCTCGGTATGTGTAGAAGAAACATGGAGAAGCTTGTCAACATAAAAGAGCCCCAAATAATTCCTAAATCATCAGTTTGATCTGAATAAAACAGAGCTCAGTTCTTGTCACTGTACTTTGCTTTTCAGAATATGAAGGCTATGCTTAGCATTGCATCTCAGCTTTTGCAGTATGATTTCAGCACAGGCATTATTTTCATTAATGTAGCATGATAAAGCCCTTGACATTGATATGGTTTATTTGACCTTTTCACTTTGAATGAAAATCTAATTGTTTTTTGAAAAGTCAGAAAAATCCAAAAAGTAATCAGCAAAAGTACTGTTATGGAATTGACTCTTGCAAGCAGGAGGTAGGGATTTTTTTATATCCTAAATATCAAATACATCCCCAGATGCTTAACAAAAAAGGCACTTCTTTAATGCAAAAGCTGAGTGTGCTGAAACAAAGATAGAAAGCATTCCATCAGCAGATGAAGATGATGAGCCAGCATGTTCCCTAGTAGGCCAGAAACTCAAAACCAGCGAAATACATTTCATACTGAATGAGCTAAATTTGCACAGTGACTTAAATTTCAAATATAGTCAGGTCTGTTTCAATCACCAGTTTTGTTTGCTAGACATGACACTGTTCAATAACAACACGAGTTGGTAATATGGAAGCTGCTTTGAAATGATCCGTTCCTAGCTTATATAGAAGAGATCAAAAATACATAAGCCTTTTCCTGGGTTTTGTGAGTCTCTTACAAAAGTGTGTATATCTTTATTCCACGCATACAGATTTGCAGCTGATGGTGAACTTTTTATCTGTTGAGGCTTTGCTGCAAAATTTAGGCTCTTGTATCTTATACGGAACATCTGTGGCTAACTTTGCCTTGAATATTTTTTTTCTAGCAACATTTCTTTGTTAATGGAGTTATTCTGAAAATCAACTGGAGGGCTTTGTAACACAGGAAAACTGGAAAAAGTAGCCAGTTAAAGTAATACATAACATCTAGCACTGTAACTAAATAAAAAAATAGGATTTGCTGAGGCAGTCCTCATGGAAGTGAAAGAGGGCTGAACACCTGGTTTTGCTTTCCTTTCAAGAACTTGGGTGTACACTTAGTACTGCAACATATTAAAGAGGGTAGTTCCTGGAATGATACAGCCTTCCTCGATATTATCAATGTACCTTGAATACATTTTCTAGGTTACTGAAAAAAGGAAGACATTGTGCACCTCTTTAAAAAGGGTGGAAAGGAGGGCCCCAGGAAATACACATCTGTCAGCTTCACCTCTGTGCCTGGGAAAGTCATGGAGCAGATCCTCCTACAAGCTATGCTAAGTACAGGGAGTCAGGGAGGTGATTTGAGACAGCCAGCACAGCTTCACAAGGAGCAAGTCCTCCTTGACCAACACAATCAACTTCTGTGATGGAGTGACTGTGATGGGGTGGACAAGGGGAGGGCTACAGATGCCATTTATCTGGATTTTAGGTCCCTTCCAAGCCAAGCCATTATTTGCTTTTAAAATTGCCTTGAATCTACGGCTGCTGTAACAAAACAGCCTTCAAGTATTCTAGGTACAGAACAATTCTTTGCCCATAAGTGAATATAGAATAATGCAACTTATGCCTTCTCTCCCTCCTCAGAGTAGGTTTGTTTAGCTGAGCACAAACAGGCATTTGTGGGGCATTTAAAGATTACTGTTTTACCCCAGTGAAGCTAACTTAATGCAAAAAGTCCAGCCTCCTTTTCTTAGTCATGAAAAATTGATTATTTGCAGACTTCAATATTGAATTTAAATACTTGAGTATCTTAAAAAGATTTTATTCAGAAAGTAGAGAAAGGTGATTTTGTTTACTTGCCCCAAATAAACCACGATTATTGGCAAAGAAACAGCTAAGCAAGAGATTATTTGTTCTGAGTGTGATTTGCTGAATATCATGTCTTCTGACCTTTGATCAGATGAGCATTATTAGAGATTATTTGGATCAATGTTGGCATATGACAGACTTCAGGTATCTGTACAGAATATATCTGATTACAGCAGATTAGTACCTGTAGATGAAAAATGTCAAATCTACTGTGCATATTTAGGCCTTCCCAAACATCGGTTCAGGGAGATCTGAGGCTGTTTTGTGTATGCAGAGGGTTTTTTGAGGTGAGTGTACATTTAACAAACGAAATTAAAAAGGCCATTAAGGAAATTAGTAGTTTAGTATGAATAGGACATTTGAGATTTCACTTGTAAGGCTTGGTTGAACAAACACTTGGTTTGTTATTTGTCTGGAAACAACTAAAATTAAATTTGTAAGTAAGTATACATCTGTTCTTCTCTAGAAGCTGAGATAACCCCCTTTTTTTCTTAAGCTAAAAGCTGAGAGGTGAGAGCTGAGAATATGGAAAATGAGCAGATTGGATAGAGAAAAGCACTCATCTGTATAGTGGTGTGACTCAAGAACCAAAATTATTTTCATTACTTTTAGTATTTAGAACACAGTTAGGCTACTATTTTTCTTTGTAAATGGGAGTTGCTTGAAGACTTCTTCTAAGTAGCCATTAGAACGTGTAATATTTTGATGCCATATTGGAGTTGAAAAGTTTATTTCTTCAGAGTCACAGTGTATAATACTCTTCAGTATGGTTCTTCTTTACTCCATTTTCCCCAGTCCTCACTGGCTGATGTTTTGTCTTGTCATGAGAGAAGAAAGCCATGAAATCTTTTAATTTACTGACCTCTTATTCTCTGTGTAGTTATTCATATGGCATTTTCTTTCATCCTTTTTCTGACTTTCCTTGCTTCGTTTCCTTCGTAAGTTTTAAAAAGATCATTTGCCACTTTTCCCAAGATGCTGCTGTTTTAGGCTCATTCAGGCCTTTAGACATAGTGAATGGTAAAGCCTGAGAATGTACATTTCCCAATAAGGGCCCAGTAAGTGAATCTCAACATTTTAATGTGTTTTATTTCTGCTTATCATGCCATTGCAACTTAGATAACTCTGTAATTTGGCTTAACTTTTGTGCATCCTAGCTCTGAACATGAATTCAACATCACCTTTGTAGCTCTGAGCTGCAACTTTGAGCCAAAGCTGACATAAGCATAATTTTTTAGAAACTACTTATAAATGGTAAAGCCTTGAAATTCAGGCATTATCAGAACGTGGACTATTATTTGCATTAAACTGCTTCATCCATAAAATATAAAAAGTATACATATTCAGTGAACTGTACTTAATGACACTTTAATCTCCAAGATGCCAATTTTCGAAAAGTCATATGGAATGAGATACTGCCCCTGTCATGTTCTCATTATTGTATGTGGTCATTAAGTGAATATTTAGAGGTAGTGTTGTTTAAATATTTCATGACTTTGGGATTTTTCTTTCTTTGTTTACATTCCAGGAAGTAAATGACCCAGTCCTTTTCATAAAAGTATTATGTAATATATGCAAGAGGTTTTTAAATCTGAGGAGATTTTCAAAATGGTAATCACACCCATTGCAAACTAAATATTTTCTGTTTAAATAGCAGAATGCTGTTTTCAGTTGCAGTTTTCATCATTTTGATTGCTTTCTAAAGTCATGAGTGGAAAAATTAGTTGTAAAAAGAGATTCATTTTTTATATGTGCATGTAATAATAAATGTACAATTCTGTACTTTAAAAACTTTATTTCTATACATTTGAGAGTATCTTTTTCTGTGTTTTCAGAGTTATTATGTGAAAATTTGACTGTTGTAACATAGATGAAATTGTTTCCATTGTTTTTTTTCTAAGGAGACAAGTTTAGTTGCATACATGTATTTCAGATACTGACAAACTTTGGTTTTAGATTATCAACAGCTGTAGATTGATTTTAAAATACCAACAAAGTATCTTCAATTTTTTCTTGGTTATAACTCAGAGTGCGACTTATCCAACCTATTATGATCAAGACTTATATAATTCACATATTTTGAATTTATAACCAGTATTCTTTCCTGGTTTAAAACTTTTTAAAGCAATTACAAAATGTAATAGTGAGATAAGGTGTGAGATCCCTAGCGTTAAGGGACTGAAGAGCTTTCAGTAAACTGGTATGTTGGAATAATTAGTGGTTTTCTCAAAAACCCAGCACCAAACCGTACATCTTTCTGCCAGACCTCCCTCTCAGTTCCCTTCCAATGTTTCTTTGACTGTCCTTTATGCAATTCACCTAAGAAATCAAATCTCTTTCTTAGCTGCTCTTCTACATAGTTCAGAAATAGACTTAAAATATGAAGAAAACCAAGAGGGTAAATTTAGATATAGTAAAAGGTAGATACTCCCCAAGATGCTGAATTTGTCTCATTCTTGAAAAATACTGTATCACTGAGGCTTTGGTAGTTTCAGCTTCATAATTCTTAGGAGAAAACAGCGATGCAGAATTAGGGTTGTATCAGACAACGCACCATCCAATTTCTCTCTCTGTGTCAGTGGTCTGGTACATAATTAATGATTTGACTTTACCCTGATTAATGCTATTCTTAAGTGTTTTCTAAATTAATTTTGGCAGGTCAGTTTTAAACTTGTTTCCTTAGTCTCTTTGAAACAGCTGCACCATTTCCTTCATGTACTAGTATTTTTTATAGACAGGGACAGATCAAAGTTCTAATCACAAAGCCATCTTTATCTTCCCTCTTAACTTTGCATCCTTCTAGTCTTCTGTTTGCTAACTTATTTTTTTGAATTTTTTTTTCTTTTTGTAACCTTAAAATAGGTTCCATTATTGTACACATAGACTTCTCTCCTTTGAAAACTCACTAATATTAAAGCAGTTTATGGAACAAATGACTTTTTGTTGGATTAAAGATTGTCAAACTAATGAGTAATATGTGTATTCAGTACTGTATTATATTGAATTCTAATTTGACTCTGGATTTAGAGTTCTGGGATATGAAATGCATTCACTCATTTTCAAAATATCTGTCTCTCTATATTTAAGTTTCTTTAAATTACATACACATTCCCTTATTTTCTTGATCTTTGTTATTAGTTTCTGTAACTTCATTAAGATTCTTCTGAATGGATTTCACCCCTTAGCTCTGTGTTGTCTAGATTTATCACATATTTTACTTCTAGCTCAGCCTTCACTACAAGAGTGGCTCTGCTACATCACTAGTACTTCTCCTGTTCTTGTACTTCACCTTTCTGTGACTTCCAGTTCCTCCAGTGTTCTCTGTTCTCCTTTCCCTTCCATTTTTCATTTGCTGATTTCTTCATTCATGGTTATCTCCACATAAAAACAAACAAACAAACAAACAAAAACCCCCAAAAACTGCTCTGACAGTCTCATGTACTGATTCATCACATTTTTTTAATTACAATTTTCACATTTATATATAAATCCATGATATTCATAAAATAAGTTCTCTGTTCCTTCTGTTCCTTCAACCTTTCATTTAAACAACTCTTTGTTTAATGGTAATGTGAAAGGTCAGTTACTGGAGGCCTTTTACCTAATGATAATACTCTGTTTACTCATTTGCAAGAAGAGATAGGTTAATTTGAATAGATGTGGAGAGGAAGTTCAATGAGTGAATGAGTGGAGTAAGAAGTCCCTGAGATGGGGTAACTATCTTATTTTTAGTGTAACAGTCTGAAGGTGTGAAAAAAAATGGGTTTTGACTGTAAAAGCATAAGTAAAGCATATAATTTTCAAGGAAGAAAGGTTTCAACCAAAGGCCACTGTTGGTGAACAAAAAGAAAAAGAAACGTATGGCAGTACTGAATTACTTGGAGCTAGATATTAAGAAAGTTATCTTAGCAACCAGGGGAATACAGCTGTGAAATAACCTTCCCAGATGACTAATGGGGGTCAAAAGACAAGTGGCAAAAAAGGCAGTTTATTGTCTGGCAATACACCAGACTGCCGAGGTCTCAGAGGATGTTCTTATTTAGTTATGAGCTGCTGGTCTCACCTGTGTGGACACCTTGCATTATTAAGCCATGCTTCAGGTCCTAGCCAGTGTCTGTCCCCCCTTAGCAGTTCATACTGTTTATTTTTCAGGAGAATACTGATGCAGATATGATGGTTTTGCTCCTTCTCGGTTCATATCTTCTCTAAACTTGAGACCTTTCACAGATGCAGAAGATTCTCATTGTTTTATGTCACCCCTCTCTCTGTCCCAGCTATTTCTCTGATCTAGTTGCTTCTTTTTAACCCTCCAATGCAAAATATCTCTTCGCAGTATTATCATCTCCTCTATCATCTTATGAAGTCCAAGGCTGGTCATATTGCTGTTACCTAATCTTTTTATCTTATTTTGGAGTTCTTCAATACTGTGCTTCACCTTCTTTAAAGCAGGTCTCTTGCTCCCAGTTCAAGCCATTGGCTCTATTTGTACTGATAAATTAGTCTTTGCTAATTTATCAGCATCAATAATGCCAGTGTGATTGGGCACTGGAACCTGGACTCTGATTTGGAGACATCAAGTCCAATAACATGGAAAGGAGCCATTCACTCATGTAAATGTAAATGTTACTTCCAAGACTCTTCTGACCTGTGTACAACCATATATTTAGAAATCGCATTCCATCCTTCTGTACATAACCTAATCGACTAACATTAATCTTCTTTTTTCTTTGGTAATACTTGTGATCTCTGAATTCTGTTGGTGTGCTATGTCTGTAATCACCTCTTCATCTATATTTTGGGTATCTCACTGAGAAGTCTTCGTTATTCAGCCCTCTATTTTTCTGAGACGTTTTCCTAGCTAACTGTCCTTTGTTGCTTTTAATTTGCTAGCTAACATTTTCTGCAAAGAGCTATTTCTATTTCTCCTTTACTCAGGTATTCTTTTGTTAACTAATTAAGAATTCAAGATAAAAATTGTCAAATAGAATTTGAAACTTCCTCTTGCTGATCACAGCAGAGCTCATGTGTTCTTCAACTTGAACTTCTTTAGAAGTTCTCGCTTTCACTATAGGAGCATTGAGGCCTGTAGGTGTTCTCCGAGTACCATTTTAAAGATGCAAACTTTTCTTTCTGTCTCCACTTTTGTGCATGCTTCTGTCCTGTTATGATTCAATTGTTGCAACATCCTTCTCTCTGACCTTTGCAAATTCAATATTTCTTTACTCTCATCTAGATTCAGTTCTTGCTTCAAAGTTAATTTCCTGCCCTATCAATTTGTCCATCTTTTACATTCCCCCACTGGCTCTCATGTTAAGTATGTCTTTGAGCTCAGACAGAACCTAAAGCACCCCCTGACAGATCTAGCTTTCATCTCAATCTTGTTAGCATCACAGATTTAACTTAGTGGTTCCCCTACCTACTTCAAAGTTGAACTTTAACCATTTCTCTGCCAGCCTTTAGGCATCATCGTGGCCCAATGCTGCTGCATTTCTCATGTCAGAAATTTAGATCTTCAGTTCCTCCTATCATGAACCCTAACATTCCTTCAGAAAGCTGTCCTTGTCATTAGTAGTTACTCTGATGCCTTCAGAATTTACTACATGCCATTTTGTTTGTCAACCCCTTGTCTTTCATATTCTAATGTATAATAAGCTGCATCCAGCATAAAATGTAGCTCTCTGGGTTTTGTAGACCCTACCCAAATCCTACCTGAAATGAAACTCAGTAAACCTTGAGGCTTGTTGAGCTCAAAGAGAACCAAAAGCACTCCCTGACAGATATACCCTCCATTTCAAGGTTTATTGAAGGCATTATAAAGGAGGAAGGGACTGTAAGACCTCTAGAAACAGTGAGTGCAGAAGCTGAATAACTGTTACTTTCTGGATTCCATACTAGGATTTTAGTTCTGGCCTTAAAGCTGGTTTTGATTGTAATGCAGTAGCTCACATGGCTAAGAATAAGCCACAAGGCAATTTTTTCTCTTTTCTGTCCTTCACTTGTTCTCCAAGGAGCCAGTGATACCTTTCAGTTCTTTAGATCTAGCTCTATCTGTTGAGGAACACGGCAAATGCTGACATACCTGTAAGATAATACTTGCTCTTGCCATTTATTGCCTCATCTTGTTTCTGGTATTGCTTGTCCACCAATGAATCTTTCTCTTCAGCCCCTTATTTTACTAAATTCTGATCCAAGAGTTGCTCTGTCAGTCCTAGGCTAAACTGATTTGTTTGCATGCCAGTGCAACTCCCTTTAACACACTGATCCATATGTTGATAAGAAGGCCCTGCCACGAAGTCACATTCTCAGAGAGATGTGGGTCCCTACTAGATGTGCTCCATGCTGGCAGTCCCCTAGCTGGACACAGCCTAGTCAGGAATTCTGCTCTGTCTGGCCTGACCATCAGATGATGCTGACAGCGAGAGTTCCATTAGTATCAAGTTGGATTTTGATTACAGCTGTTCCAGTCCAAACTCCCTACCATTGCAAATTTTCATGCTACTTTTATACTTTCAGGTAACTTTATTTCAAAAATCTCTTTGAAGTTTTTCTCCAAATTGCAGAATGGATGAGGTTGAAAAGGGCCTTTAGATATCATCTGGTCCAGCCCCTTGCTCAAGCAGAACCAGGTCCATATGGCTTTTGAATACCTGCAAGGATGAAACTCCATCACCTCTCTGGGAAACCTATTCAGTCACCCTTAGAGTAATAAAGTGTTTCCTGATGTTCAGACAGCACCTCCTGTGTTTCAGTATGTGCCCATTGCCTGTGTCGCTGGCATCACTGGCAAGAGCCTGGCTCCACCCTATTTTAACCATCGCTTCAGATATCTATAGATACTGATAAGGCTTTTCTTCCCTAGTTTCTCTCAGCCTTTCTGCATAGGAGAGATGCTCCAAGGGCTGCTTCCACATGGCCCTTTGCTGGATTGTCTCCTGTTTCCTGCATGTCCATGTTTCTCTTGTACTGAGAAGCTCAGAACTGGACTGCACTCCAGGTGTGGCCACCCCGGTGCTGAGTAAAGGAGATCACCTCCCTCAACCTGTTGTCAGCTTTGCCCAATGCAGCCTAGGGTACAGTTTGCCTTCTTTGCATAGGCTCATCTGTAGCTGTTGAATTAAGCTAATGGTTGTCTTCCTCTTTGACATGTTTGGTTGGGGCCTCATAATAGTCTTCCTTTTTAATGTGGTCATTTGGGGCAAACATCCTTCAGGCATTTTAGTGTAACCGATAAATGTATGCACACAGTATTTATGCTCACAGTGGTATCTTAGCAGGTGGTGTTGTCCAGACCATTTTCTAAGGTTGGCATTAAAATTTCCTGTCAATTCTTCATTGTTAATGGCACCAACTATCACTTTTTACTCAGATTTGCAATGGGCTCAGTAGTTGACCTAGTTCTTTACCTACTTTGGATTCTTTCTTGAGCTCTAATTATAAACTCAATACTAACCCTTTCCAAGCAAAAGCCAATAATGGGTAAAGAACCAATATTTGTCTGTTCACTGTTACATCTCTCATACTAAACTTATGAGCAATACCTGATCCTTTCAATGCCTCTGAACAGTGTTCTAGTATACTAAACCTTTCTGATACTTGATATGTTTGTTTTCAAAAGAACAGATTTCTGCATCTGCCTAATCTGTTAGTTGTTTTCCATCATTTGGTCTGTTTGTTGGTTTTATCTTACTTCTACACAAACAGGTTGGTTTTTTTGCACAAAGAGGTGGTTGCTTAGTTTTCTAGGTCTCTATTTAAGCAATGAGAATTCTATAACAGCTTGGACAGCTGACCCCAACTGGGTAAAGGGATATCTCACAGAGTCATGCTCAGTATATAAACCTGGGGTAAAGCTGCCTGGGGGACTACTGCTTGGGAACAGCCTGAGCATCATTTGGTTGGTGGTGAGCAGTTGCTGTTCGTTTGCATTGCCTGCTTTTCTTGGGTTTTATTTCTCTCTTTTCCTTGTTATTTTCCTTTTCATTACATTTTAATTAAAAAAATATTTAAATTATTTTAAAGCTCTTATCTGAACCGATGAGTCCATGAGTTTGCTTACTTCTAGCCCTCCAGTTCTCTTTCACATCCCACCAAGGGGGCAGAGAGTGAGGTGTGTGTGGCACTTAGTTGCCATTTGGCATCAAACCATTACATTACTGCAGAGATGACCCACAAAATTATGCTAGCTCTCAATTAGCAAAATTTGCAGAGTGGATGTTTAGCAATCTCCATTAACCTCAAGTACATGAAACTTATTTTGGTTTATTGCTGTGTCCATGGCCAAAAACAGCACATCTTCTGCAAGATATTCAGTATCAGGCATTTGATGGCTGGGGGATATATGCATCTATGCCTGTAAAATTAAATTTGGGGCCCACAGCTAAACTGTATTCCAACTATTCTGTGTTCCAACTTAAATCTGGGTTTTAAAAATATCATAAGCTCAAGCCAAAATTATTACAAATGCCTGTTCTTCTCGAAAAGCCAGTCTTAGAAACAGCCTATGGCTTTACTAATATTTTATAAGCTCACATTAGAATGTGAAACTAGTGGCTACTATATCTTCTAGTAAATTAAACAGTGTGAAGGCATGGGCCCAAGCACTGTAACTCATATACTTATGTGGTTGTGTTTTAGAAAATGCCTTGGCATTATTCTAACCTTGCACTTTACTAATTAATTCCAAGATGTGTTTAGTTTTTACTCCAGTGTAGGAACCGGTGGGCAGTTTGCATGTGGCCCGTCTCTCTGGTCAGTGATTACTGGTATGTATGGGGCCAGTCTGTGCCAGCTGGCCTTGTAGCCAAAGACTGGCACTCTTAACTCTGTCACAGAAGTGTAGACAGTGTATCTGCTCTACAGCCACTTCACAGAAAATGCGATAAATGTGCCATAATTAAAAATAGTTTTATTGCTCTTTCATTCACTCTGGGGCTGTATTGTAGCACACCCAAGAGGCCATAAATTCATTCTAGTTTATACCCCACCAAGCTTTTATCCATAGCAGTGGTCCTTCACAAAATCTTCAAATTGTTATGGTATGTAAAGATAAATAAAATTGAAGGCTATTGTGGTCAGAGGAGTTTGTCATCAAGCACATGCCATTCCTGTGTATGCTGGAGCATTGAATATATATGATGGCTACTGTACTAATTTGTCTTGAACCAAAATTTCTGTATTTCTATATTGACCATTGTGTTTGTGGAAGTGTGTATTCAAATAGCAATAACAAATAAGGATTTTCCACAATGTAGTTTGTTTTTCTTGCAATGTGCATACTCATGAATCTCAATGATTTTGGTATCATATGCTGTATGTAGCACTGTAGCACCATCTTGTGTGAGCTGCAGCTGTCGTTTCTGTATATGCATTCAACGGTCTTCATGTGGAATATAACAATTTTATTGTAAACACTTAATGTAAAACTGAAATTGGGAAATAAGAACACAAAATAGATCCTCCTTATAGTCTATGTGGTAGATTTTGTAACAGTGCATTCATTTAAGGTACGTCATTGTTAGGATGATCCATATAAATACGAAGCATGGGATGCTGGACTCTGGAGGCAAGAAATATGCATTCTGTCTGCATTGTGCTACAAAACTACAGAATTAAAGCAGAGAAATTGGAATCTTTGTGAGAAATAAAATGAAACAAAACTCTAATATGGGAAAAGGCTGCTAGGGAAAATTAAGTAGAAATTACTATGAAAGAGCTGACAGGAATAAAGCTGAAAATCCTTTTAAATGATTGCAGGTAGAAAATGGGGCAAGGATACAGAACTGAGCATTCATATTCAGCTGTAGTGCTTTGAGTTTTCTCTTTGAGTTTGGAAACATGCACAGGTATAGGGACAAAAAATGGGAAGAGAAGCACATTAAACCATTTTATTTCATATGACAGAGCAAATAGTAATTGGAGGCATGGTTGTGGCGCATTGAATACACTCCTACCCTTTCATATCTCACATATGGATCTTTTCTCCACCTTTTCATGCTTTAATTTGTGTCATGTTTCCTTTCATTTTTCTTCTTACTTTTACAGAGCAAATTTCAGAATACTCAGCAGTTTGTGTAAGAGGAATTATAGTCTTAATGCAGGTTTAGCATGCATGTGGTAACTATTAGTTACTTACCATTGCTATGAATCCAGCATATCATAGTGGTCTTGACAGCTCTCTTTTGAAACTAATGAAAAGAAGCTCACCTCGCTTTTACACTTTCAGTCTTTTCTTTTGCTCGGTCAATTATCTACTTTTTCCATGTATATTTTGGGCAGTTTTAAATATATAGTAACTCAAATTCTCTTTGAGTGATTATTCATTTTTGTGATAGAAACAAATAGTTTTAAGAACTCAAAGCATAGGAATTTGTTGCCTTCACTGTAACATATAAATGCACTTTACCCATGTGTGCTGTGGGAATGTGGCATAGGGGTAAAACACACCCCTTCTTCCTTTTTATATGGAACTGAGTCATAAGTGTTTCCCTGTCGTACACCTAGACTCCTAGGCCACAGTATTTTCTGACTATTCTTCAGTTAATGCTAGGAGTAAAAAGTTGATGTTTTACTTCTGTGGATTTTTCTATTATTTCATCAATCAAAATATCCAGCTTCAAACCACACTGTGCATGAGAACTCATCATATCATCCCAGCTGCATCAAGTGCTTGAATTCTTGGAGAAAAATCATGTAATTGCTGAATATTCAGTCTATCAGGGTGACAGTAAAAGAGCTATTTAGAAAAGTTGCAATGCTGCCTTTTTTGGAAGGAGTAACTGGTAGAGATACGGACCTGATAAATTTGGTTTTATTTTCACAGTAAAAGAACTAGTGTTGTATGACTTTAGATCATGACTGTAGATATCAAGAGAGAGATATTTTGTGATCAAGATGGCATTTGACTTCTCTGCAATCAAATCTCTTCCAGCTCATGGACAAATAATTTTCTATTAGTCTTTGGTAATTGCTAAAAATGCAGATCATTAAGAGAAAGCATTACCCTGTAGAATGAACATATATATTGACAGATGCTGGGGACAAAAACCCCTGTGCTCCTTATGCATACATTTGTGGTCCATTGTTCTTTGTCCTCTTTGGCTACAGTTTGTGTTTGTGAGCCTTAGGGAAAAAAATTTCCTTTCTCTTTTGAAATGATGAAAGCAACCAGAAGAAAAAAAAATCTGTGGGTATCAGTTGCTGAAGACAGACTGCAAAAAACAACAAAAAAATGTTGTATCAATGCTTCTCTCACAACACTTTCTAGCTCTCTGCTTGCAATGTGTAGACTAATGAGAGGTTGGGTTTCCCCTTTTGCAACAGTTTTGACAGCAAGAAGGTGCAGCTAATTCTGAAAGCCTTTCATCTAGCATGCCTGGGCATTTATGCAGCCATCATGTCCATATAAGTAATACATCCTGAAATCTCCCTACCTGACTGTGTAAACATTATTTCCTCTTAACTAATCTTCCATTGCACCTTCCATTTTTCATTTTTAGATTCACTCATGTGAGAGATTTAACTGTTTTCTAAATCAACATTAATCTAAAGCAACTATCTCCTATAGCTCGAACAGTTAAAGGAATTGAGAGAAAACATAATTATTGTTAAATTGAAGATACTCAGATTAAAATTTCAGTGTTAATAAAATTGGGTAAATAATAAATATTGGCTAAACATTTTCTGCAGGAATGGACGATGGATAATAGTTTCCAAAATTTTGATAGTTTTAAAACTAGTTTAGAAGCCTCATGGCATGATTCCAACCCCAGCTGAGGACTGAGAGTCATGTAAGAGACTGGTGTAAAGAGAATAAAAGCCATTTGTATATGTGGTTGAAAATACCACTATACTAACCAAGTCACTTGCAGTACATCAAACCATAATCAGTTCTTTCCACTGGCACATTTTGTGTGTTCTGTTTAACATCTGAGATACGCCAAAATCCCAGGCACTGCAAAACCTATGGAACAAGAAGGGAAGTGCTATGGGTATTTTGTATTTTGCCATCCTATATCCTGAGTTTTGATTTTAAAATCAAATTTTCTCATTTGAGTTTTGCAGTTTCCATGAAGAAGCTGTCACAGAGAACACAAACCATAACTCAGACCTGAGCAGTGGCTCTGATAGCAGTCATTCAGGAAACATTCGTGCTTTCCACAACACACCACTTTTGTTCCCACTGTCTCTGACCATATGATGCATATAGAAAAATGACTGATATTTACTTTGTCTACAGTATTATTTTATTAAATAAACTGTGCTGATAGGCTTGAATTCAAATTTCACTTACCTAAGATTATACTGGAAATGGAGGGGATTTTTCATCAATGGTTTATAGCTCATATAGATTATTTTAAAGTTTTTGTCACCCTTTTCTACTGTCATTTAAGAATATTCTATTTAAGAACTTAGTGTGTGTGCTGACACTAGTTATTTCCTTTTAGTAATTTCTATTTCATTTCTTTAATTTCAGATAACTCTCAGAGTGAGCCAGTAGAAGTGACAGCACTTTATTCATTTGAAGGACAACAGCCAGGTGACTTGACTTTCAAAGCTGGAGACAGAATCACAGTGACAACTAAAACAAATTCCCAGTTTGATTGGTGGGAAGGAAGAATAGGAGGAAAAACTGGCATCTTTCCAGCCAATTATGTTGCCATAAGTAACAACTAAATTTGTACAGAATAAAATGTTGAAGCAGTAATATATTAACACTGAAAAATGTATTTTAACTTTTCAGATTGTATTAAAATGAGATTTTTGATCAATACTATTATAACAAAAAAAGATTAAATGCTTTGTATGACCATAACTTGCCCCTAAATTTATTTCTTAAGCAAAGAGTAGGTGATAGCCAATTTATTTTTGAGCAAGCTGTCCCATAAAAAGTAATCCAATTGGTGCATAGTTTCAGTTCTGTCTTACTATATGGATTAATTTTTTTATGTGAGAAAAAATTTGGAACAGTTTAGAATTAGATATGATAAAAAAAAGCTGATTTCTATTAGATTGTAATTTAGGGTCTCTTACCTTAATAAATGCTCTTAAATTTGCTTCAGACTATGTCTGAATTCTTTACTTAGTAAATACAGATATTTTTCCACAGGTATGGCAGATAAAAGCACCTTCATACTTGGTTTTAAAAATCACTCTAGATATTGCAGTTTTTTAGTAACTACTTTAGGTCTGGTCTGTAATGTTTCTCATTGTTAGGTGTACAAAGACCATTTTTAAAACAACTCTGTGACAGTTAAGCAGTTCAGCTTCTCTGATAGCTTGTCTCATATTGCCCTCATCTTTAAAGGATTTAAGCACTTCTGAAAGTTTGTTTAGTAAAATGCATGAATGGTCCCTCAGACAGCATATAGGCTTATCCTTGATTCCTGTAGGAACTTGTTCCACAGATCTCCCTATCCACAAGGTAGAGAATTCAGAGGTGAGCTAGAATTCTTCCTGCTTCTTCCCATTTAAAACTTTTTGAATGTTTAATCTTTAAGAAAAGAGCAACATAAAGGAAATGACAGAGTAAATGGTGTATATTTATAATTGTAAGACAAGGAAGATGTTTCTGTAGGATAGATATGATAGTAATGTATAGCAGTATCAGTCTCAGATTTCAACTTCATTTTGAGTATATTTGTAAATCAACTTCATTTTACAGATACAGATGCTGCCTTTAAAGTTGATGTGACAAATCAGAGCAGAGGTCAGAATGAGACTTTCAGTTTTTTAGAACAAGGCTGGTTCCCTTCTCAGTGCTGAATATGCTGAATTTGCCTCTTATATGGAGTTAATAACAAGATGATAATTATGCTCCATCAGTCTCAGCTTTTCCCCACTTGAAAATGTATTAAGTCCATGTTTATTCTGTGAGGACCAGAAATTTAGTATGTGTGATCTTTCCATCAATCAGGCTATAGTTGGTCTGTTATGATCCATTAATCTATCAGGTAATCTTTAGCTTTAAGTTATCCCATCAGAATGGTAAGGCTAAGCCTAGTGTAGATGAAGACAGCATTCAGAAGTTAGTCAGTTCTACTCATTGGCAAACGTTTCTGGATTTCTTTCAGACTGGGCCAAAATACATTTTGATAAACTCAAAATGAGACAGAAGAGACTGAAACCATAGTCAAATGCATTTAAAACCCTTCAGTGAAAATCCTTCAGATGTTTTTCCACATAATTTAGACAGAAATCTATCTTCAAATAGATACCACCACCAAACAGATCCATACTGCTTGCACATGTTTTTTTAGTAAATATTTTCCAGCTAGTGGGAAAGAGTTATACAACCTCATGTAGCTCCAGTGGAAATGCTAATATATGCCTTTAGAAGGATTGTTGTAGCATCTGCCGCTTTGAGGTGAGAAAGCAGCTTCTGTGCCTACCTATCTTTGACAAACTTCATCTATTGCTTCTTAAGCCAGAACAGACCAAGTAAGCTACTATCAGGACTCAGTGAACAGGATTTATAGTAGTGTGATAGTCCCAAAAGCTAGATATTGTCACATATTCACACATAATAACTCCTGCATTTATGATATCCAGTTTCTGCACTTTAGTTATACAGTATAAGCTGAAGCATCCACTTGAAAAATTCTGCTGTAATACTTCATTAGTCATTACCAGAATGCTGGCTGCTTTTTCAGACAGTGTACTTGCCTTTATGTGGAGTTGTTAAAGCTTCTTAACTCATCTAAAGTGTCCTCTTCCATGAAACTGTCAGAATTTATGAACTTGCACAGTAAAATCTTTTTATTGTTTATGTAAATTCAGTTTCTTGGATTGTCTTTGCTGAGTTTGGGGAAAAAATGAGGATTGTCTAATCTCAGTTTTCATGATAGTCTGTAGACTCTGCAGGATATCACTGATTAATTTCTAAATCTAATTTTGAGGGGGAAATATTAAATTGAAAGGATATCTTATAACTGGAATGTGTCTTCATTTAAAAGTAGGAAAGAGAAGATTCAGCAGATTAGCCTAGTGCAAGAAAAGCCGTTGGTTGTCAAAAACAAACCTTGAAGCGCTACAGAACTCTACTGCCTGATTCTGAATGTCACTGACACAGTCTGGATCAGTTCACATCAGTGGGCTTAGGCTAATTCCAAAAGTGCTTCTGCAGTAAAAACACTTTACAGTAAAAGGCAGTCTGAGCATTTCAGTAAACTAAGAGCTCTCTAAAGAGCTGCTGTATCTCAGGTTCTCTGCAGTAGGTCTAGGAACAAAAACCTTGAAATACACAAAGTCACCTATGATACATATGTTCTGGCAAGAGAGGTTTTCCATCGACAAAAATCCATGTATGTGTTCCTTTGCTAAAGGATGCCTGACCAGATCCAGATGAGTGGTGAGATGCCTGGTATCCTGCTGTTAGTTGGGTTTGGGAGAATAGATGTCTGCACACCAAATCAGTGGAAATATGTACTGGAAGAGAAAAAATGAGTTATGGAGCCATGAGATTCCTTCAAGGGGATACTTAGTAAAAGGTACGGATTACAGGTGAAGTAATTCTGTTGTGGGCTGAGCAGGTTCAATTCATCATCCTGCTCTAATAAGCAGTTACCTTTGCATATAAAGCAACTATTTTCATTGTAGAAACACAGTTAATAAGACAACAGTAATTTCTATACATATGGTACAGGTACTTTGCATATTTACTTTGTGTTTTGACCAAGGTGATTCCTGAAGAGTCATAGTTAGGACTATGTGCTCTGTGTTCAACACAAAAACTGTGTGCAGCAGTTGTCAAAAGATCTTTCTTCTGCACTATTTGAATTAATGCATTCACTTTAGCTATTTAAAATAGTATCTATGGTTTCGGAAATTCAAAAAATTGTTTTAAAAATCTTTTTCAGTTTATTAAGAACTGCTTAAACAGCAGATCCCAAAGGGTTGTTATGCGTGGCATGGCGTATAGTTGTAGGCCTGGCACTAGTGGTGTCCCCCAAGGTTCAATACTGAGCTCAGAATTTTTTAATTTACCAAAACTTATTTGTTACTGGCTTGGATGAAGGGGCATATGACACCTCAGCAAGTTCACTGACAGCACAAATCAGTGAGGAGTGGCTGGCACCCCAGAGGGTTGTGCAGCCCTTCGGAAGGACCTCGATGGGTTGGAGAGAACTGAAATTCAATAAAGGCAAGCGCGGGATTCTGCACCTGGAGAGGAACAACCCCATGGACCTGTACGGGCTGGGGGCTGATCTGCTGGGAAGCAGCTCCGTGGAGAAGGACCTGGGGGTCCTGGTGGACAACAAGCTGCTCATGAGCCAGAAGCAAGTCCTGGTGGCCAAGAAGGCCAAAGGTCTCCTGGGGTGCATTGAGAAGAGCATTGCCAGCAGGTCACAGGAGGTGATCATGTCATTCTTCTCAGCCCTGGTGAGGAACATCTGGAGTGCTGTGTCCAGTTCTGGGCTCCTCAGGACAAGAGAGACATGGAGCACCTGGAGCGGGTCCAATGGAGGGCTGCACAGATGATCAAGGGACTGGAGCGTCTCTCTTATGTGGGAAGGCTGAGGGAGCTGGGGCTGTTCAGCCTCTAGAAGAGGTGACTGAGAGGGGAGCTCATCAATGTCTGTAGCAAATGAAGGGAGGGTGTCAGGAGGATGGACCAGGCTCTGCTTGGTGGTGCCCAGTAATAGGACAGGAGGTAATGGGCAGAAACTGATGCACAGGAAGCTCCACCTGAACATGAGGAAGAACTTCTTTACTGTGTGGGTAACCAAGCACTGGAACAGATTGCCCAGTGAGGCTGTGGAATGCTGTGTAGTGTGCTCTAGGATGACCCTGCTTCAGTAGGGAGGTAGGACCAGATCACAGAATCATAGAATCAGTTTAGTTGGAAGGTGCCCACAGAGATCATCAAGTACAATTGCTGTCCCTGCACAGCACCATCCCCAAGAGTGCCCAAGAGCACTGTCCAAATGCTTCTTGAGCTCTGTCAGGCTTGGTGCTGTGACTGCTTCCCTGGGGAGCTGTCCCAGTGCCCAGCCACCCTCTGGGTGAAAAACCTTTTTCTAATATGCAACCTAAACCTCCCCTGACACAGCTTCAGGCCATTCCCTTGAATTCTGTCACTGTCACCACAGAGAAGAAATCAGGGTCTGCTCCTCCTCTTCCACTTATGAGGAAGCCACAGACTTCAATGAGGTCTTCCCTTAGTCTGCTGTTTTCCAGGCTGAACAGAGGACCCACTGTGGTTCCTTCCAACCCGACCCAGTCTGCGATTCTGTGATTCCTAAAATATCTTTGGCAGCTTACATAATTTTATCCCTTTATGTTTGTTTGTGGAACTTTCAATATATGACCAAAACAATAATTAGACAGTGTTCAGATTCTATTCTTTATGATACATTAAAAAAAAAAAATCTGTTCCTTTAGTAGTATTTTAGCTTTAATTCATTATTTTAAAAGTTCCTTTGGTAATAGGTATAATTAGAAAAGCTTACACCTCCGTTCATTTTTGTTGTTTTTACTTTCAGGTCATGGCAGACCACAAAATATTTCTGTTATGTGCAGGCGTAAAGTTCCATCATGGCTAATATCTCCAGGTCTTTAGCAACAAGTAAACATGTAATCCCACTCTCCCTTCTCATATCAGGCCAAACACTCCTGTTTATTGAACCTTTCACAAAAACTTCTCAGGCCAGTCTCTCTTGATTAAGTGTTCTGTTTTACTCTTTCTGTACACACACACACACACACACACTGGGTGGTTATTATGGAACTGTGTTAAATTTTTAAGGCAGATTTTTACAGATCAAATCAAATTTGAGAGACTTAAATCCATTCTGCATACATTTCTGTCAATTCTATACATATCCTATGCCTAGGAACATAAGAAAGACAAAAAATTTGTTCATGTTTGCAATTTATCTTTAAACAAATTTTCTGATATGAAGGGAGCTAAACATCACCTGTTCCTGTTGATTTATTGAGAATACTTTTGAAATTTATACTTTTCTACTGTATTACCTAAATCACAGACAGAGCATCCTACCTAAAAGCATCCATTTCTGAAAAACTTGGCCAGAATGTTTTGAAATCAAGTTAGTTTTTATTTGGAATCTAAATTTATCCAACACTTTGGTCTAAAAGTTCGTGGGAAACCATTTGACTTTTTAATTGGTTCTTGCTCTTAATTGAATTAGAAATACTACAAAGAAAACCTCTTGGGCTTTTCCCATGCCATAACTAATGTAAGAAAAATAAATAAAAAGGAATGGTAAGCTTCATCAATTTTTTAGTTAATTTCATCTAATATTAAGTGCAGATATTCCTTAAATGTCAGGGGTGTATAAACTAACGTGTGCTAATCCTTGTGCTAGATTGAAATCCACGTATTCTATATATTTTTTCCATTCTGTAATTCTTTACCTACACCTGGTTTTTGACAGTAAAAATAAAAATTCTGACAATTGCAGACTGCAGAGGAATTCTGCTCTCTGCATTGCTAAGATGAGCCTTTATAAAGCTTGTAGGTAGCACCATGCACCACTTTGGAGTTCTCTTCAACGGTTCTTGAGCCTTTTGCCTCGGAAGGTTCACATACCATTTGACATTCTGCAAGAGGCAAATACTCCTAACATGCTTATATGCCTATTTCTAGCCTTCAGCTTGAGAGTTTGTTTTATTCAGGAGTGTCTGTTCCAGGCAGAGAAAGCAGACTTGGCAGGGCCTGGAGGAGCTGAGTGTGGCTGTCACATGGAAGATCTGCCTCGCTGACAAAGGAGGATCTGCTGTGCCTGTCCCGCCTGAGGGCATTGTCTGTAGAGGTAATATGAGCCTGAAGGACATTCTAGCTATATGAAGTGTTACCATGGACTACTTGAATACAATTTATTCCATTAACAAAAGCAATAATCATAGTTAAAGTAACTTCATGGTTTAAGACATTTTGAAGCAAAAAGTTTCTTCTCCTTCCTCCTTTTCCACCTGTGTATCCTTCTCCAGTCTTGTGCCATTCCTGTGCTATGTGTGGCCAATTAGTATCTGACCTGCTGAATTCCTGAGGACTATGTTTGACAGTGGCCAAGGCAATAAAACCTAACCTTACTGTGGCCTCCCTCTAAGCATCTGAGTAATGCTAACCACTGTGCCACACAGTTAGTTTGGGAGGAAAAAAACCCCAAATAAATAAAAAGGACTAGTTACTTGGCTTTAGCAGCCTAAATTCTCACATCATTCCTCTAAGTGAAAATTGTTCTGTCAAACCAGATATATGGTCTCACAACAAACATTATTAGACTTCTGAGTGTCTGAACATTCTGCTTTCACAATATTGCAGTGCCTTTTCTGCTTTCAGACATTTTAATTTTACTTTCCAAATGCAAATGCTAATCAAATCCTTTTCTCCAAGAGTTTTAAATCTCTTTAGATTCTAATTTCATGCCAACTAAATGTGAGTTTATGCCTCACAATAAATTTAGATGATGCTCCTGAGGGAAATAAATAAAGCACCTGGATAGTGTTGTCACAGATTGACAGTTCCAGCTGCTTGGGAGACATTTTTGATTACTAATGTGTCAAGTCACTTAAATAGGTGCCATTGTGTAATATTTTATCAACTGCAGAAATTTGGGTCAAAATGAACTATTTTGAAGCAGAGGTGATGTCTGTTTAAATACTGGGTCTAATTTGTCTCAAACATTCTGTGGTGCTCATTTTTTGTAGAAACTAGATCTGCCCATTACCTTCTAAAACTTGCCTCAGGCTATTACTTGCTCTCAGTCTTGTATTCCCTTTATTGTGTCTTGTATTTTAATTTTCCCAATTTCCTTCTGTCATATGTGATGTCAAAATAAAGGCCACAGTTTAGCCAGAAATTCAAAACATCAGTCTCTTACTGTAATTGGTTTTGTGTCAGCCATCAGATTGTTACAAATGTGAACCAGGACAAGCTGGTTTAAGATTTTACAGCTGAAGATTGTGTTTGATGTGTTTTGGATCACTCCTTCTGCATTTCTGATTTCATGCTTTTCAGACTAACCCCTTATTTCCTTCTGGGAATGCTGAAAATACCTGGGCCTGTTCCAGCTGATTTTACATGAGTGGATTCTTTTGGTAGGTTGAAGTATACTAAATATTAAATGGTGCTACATTTACTTAAAATCTACATTACTCTCCTGACTTTACTAGAAGCCATACTGCTGATCAAATTGCAGTGTAAAACACATTACTGATGTATTTATAAGCCTCTGAAAACTATCCAATCAGGATTTTCTCTGTGGTCATCACACTCTCAAGAAAAGCGTTATTTTAATGTAGGTTTCCAGTAGCTCACATTCTTGCCAAAAGGGACACTTGCTTTGTATCAGTCCATGATAAGAATTTTTTTTTTCCTATGTACCATCTGTGTGTTTTTCTGGTCAGTTAATTCTGTCCTTTAAAAGGACATCTCACATTTAAAGCCTGTTGCAATCTAAGCTCTGAAGCAGCCCTGAGCTTGGCAGTTTCCTATAGAGTGTGGCATCTTCTTTTCCTCTAGATCTCTTAAAGTCTGGACATGATTATGGCAGTCAAAGGAAACAGTTTCTTTTTCAAGATTCCTAGTCACAATTGCTCTTTCAATTGCATTAAAAAAATAACTATATAAAAAGTAAAATTCTAAAGCTACCTCCTCATTTTGCCTTCTTAAGGTTTGGAATATTACCTTAGCTTAAATTAGAGTATTTCATGACACGAAGAATTTCCTCTTGTAGCAGGGCTTTACCTTCTGATGCACAGAGGTATCCTTCTATAGCATAGCATTCATTGCACAGATGACAAATGCTAAAAAAAAAAAGTGGAATCATAGAATCATAGAATGGCTTGGGTTGGGAGGGACCTTAAATATCATCTGGTTCCAAACCCCTGCCATAGGCAGGCATACCATCCACTAGACAGGTTATTCAAAGCTCCATCCAATCTGTCTTTGAACATTTTCAAGGGTGGAGCAGCCAAACTCCTCTGGGCAACCTGTTCCAGTGCCTCACCACCCTCACAGTAAAGAATTTATTGCTAATACCCAATTTAAACCTACTCGCCTTCAGCTTAAGGCCACTCCCCTTTCTTCTATCACTGCATGCCCTTGTAAGAGAGCTCCTCTCCAGTTCTCTTGCAGGCCCCCTTTAGGTACTGGAAGGTGCTCTAAGATCTCCCTGGATCCGTCTCCAGGCTGAACAACCTCCACTCTCTCAAAGCCTGTCTTTCTAGGAGCGATTCTCCAGCCCTGATCGTTTTATTGGCCCTCCTTTGGACTTACTCCAGCAGGTCCATGCCTTTCATATGCTGGTACCCCAGAGCTGGGCACAGACTTACAGAGTAACGGGAAAGAACCACCTCTCAAAAATTTCTGGCCATACTGCTTTTGATGCAACTCAGGATGCCTTTGTCTCCCTGGGCTGCAAGTGACATTGCTTGGTCACATTGGGTTTTTTATCCACCACCCCCAAATCTTCTTCCCCACAGCTGTTCTCAAGCCATTCTTTGCCCAGCCTGTACTTGCTTGGGATTTCCTTGATGCAGGTGCAGGATCGTACACTTGGCCTTGAAGTGGAGGAAAAGCATATTCAGAAGCAACCAACACATCATTCAAAGAGCACTATTATTGAACATACACCTAGATTTGTGCCATTGCATTCCAGGTACCTGTTCATAAATGTTTAGGAGTCCTCCCAGGCTGGATATCTGTTTTTCCAAAGCAGTCAGTTAAAAGGGGTAGTTTGCATGAAGTGCCTTTTGGAGGACTTTCTGGAGTCTGCAGCACAGAAGATTAACTTGTTTTGTGAGACTGCCATCCTAATGTCACTTTGTAATGAATCCCTCAGAATGAACTCTGTTTATAAATCCTTTATACTTGCATTTTAAAAATAAGTATGATATTTTTCTCCATGACCTGCTAAATTAAGGAAGGAGACACAATTTCATATCCTATTAACCAATGTTTGCAAACTGGAATGTGAACTGAAGCTATGGATCACTGCCACTGGGAATGAAGAATGAAAAATGTAAGAAAGGGAAAGATATAATTAACAGCAATATAAGTTCATATCTACATTGGTAATAGGAATTAATATGGGGTATTAATCTTATTTGATAATTTTGGCACACAAGCTATCTGCTTATTTCATCATTGCCTTTTTAGGTAGTCAGACAAATGCTGGTTAAAAATATGTATCTATCTAACTTCTTATTCAGAGAACTGGGTTAGATTAATTTAACACTCTTCAAGTTATTCTTCTTTGATCAGTTTTGAAATATTATTGGCGAAACAAAGAGCTGTAAAGAGAACTTCCTGAACTGAAGAAAATACACATCTCTTGAAAAGTTATCTATTGGAACTTTTTAAATCATATATTACTAAATGAGTTATCTTAATTTAAAAATATTACTTGTTGATGATATATAACAGGACTGTAGAAAAGCCAAGCCCAAAAAACTCAGGTAATCTGGAATATCTTTCTTTTTACATGTTATAATATAAAAAAAAATATATTTATATACTTTTCCAGAGGATGATAGAATAAAAAGACTAATTCGGTTACATATTAAAAATGAAGACATGAAGAGTTTGCTCTTAACAACTGGGCTCCAAAATCCAAATGAACAAATTGTTTAACATGTAACTCAGCAGTTCCACATTAATAGGTCCTGGCTGACAGTATGAAACTAGGACATTATTGATTACAGTTCCAATGAGATGTACTAGCTTTAATAAAGCCTACAAGCAACATGTGCAGGCAAGCCAGATTCAGAACTGAAACGTTATCTAAACAGAGTTGATTTCAAATGTTTCAAATGTAAATAACCCACCCGGTGGTCCTTGAGACTGTCAGCAGTCATTATTTTCTGTAGCGTAAACAGGGCTGTCAGCTGGGATTTCTGTCACAGAGATAAAAAAGTCATTCTTCCCTTGCAAATCCCAGGCTGTTTTTAAAGCAAGTCATGCACCTCCAAGATAGATGGAGTTCCCTTCTGGATTTTAGTGAAAGTATCTTATAAGCTGCCGTGAAAACCAGAATAGGTGCCTGAACTGTGTAGTCTGTGAGGTAAGTAAAGGTTAATGGAGTCAGCAGAGTAATAAGCCTTGAATTTCTGAAATGTAGAAATTACAGCATAATTTCCATAGATTCTGCATGTTTGTTTTTCAACGTTTTCTGCAGGTAGAAAAAGCTAAACCAAAAATCACAGATATTAATAGATGACAAACATGTAACCTTGGATTAAAAAAGCATTGTACATTAGAGGCTACTGCTTCAATTAAATATAGAAACCTGATCAGTTTAAGTGAACTAAAGTATTAGTTGATCACAAGGATTTACATAATGGCTTTAAGTCAACTAATCTGATTCAGATATTTCAGAAGAGTGTTACTGCAGTGTCTGCCTCTACTTAGTTCAATGGCAGCTGAGCAATTAAAACATCTTAACAAATCTGGTCTGACATGTCTTAACACAAAATTAATCGCATAGTACTATCTTCTGTAACAGCCACACTTTTATCTGATATCCACTGAAATCTACAAGAGCATTGCCATTGGCTTCAAAGGAAATATGCTTTTGGACAGTGCAACACAGCAGAATTTATTTCCAAAATCATTGAAGATTTTTCCAACTGATTTCCTGGAAGACAGTAAAATTTTCAGGTCCTTCTCAAGACTTTTACACTTCATCCTGGAAACAGTTCATCAGGGGTCCATGTCTGCTTTCTGTAATGGTGCTGTGCTCTGCTCAAAAACTAGAGAACTTCACTCTTTACTGAACAACAAAGATATTTTTTTTATTATGAAAGTCTTTTCTTTGTGCCTGAGAAACTGAATATAGATCGTACCTTAGAGGATAGAATCATTCTTTGCTACCCTTATTTATACTTGCTTACATGGTGCAGTAAGTGGAATCAACAGAAAGCATGGACAAAGTGGTTAATCCCTCCTGGTGCCTTGGCTTCTCAATACAAATTACATCCCTCAGTAATTTTTTGGAAGAAGGAAAGAAAAGGGGATTTTTCCTCTGGCGTATTACGTGAAACCTAAAAATCTAAGGAGACGATGTATGATAAATGAAAGCTTTTGAAAGCAACCAGGGTTCCATGGTGAATCTGAACTCTCATCCTTTTCTAGCAAAGAGTATCATCACATTTTAAGCTGAATTAATGTACTGAATCCCATAGTTGTAGTTTTTTGCTTCCAGATGACTTAGCTAGATAAATTCAGATGTACTTTACACAGAAAAATATATAGTTTCATTTAAGTAGCTATGACCAGTCATGCAAAATTTACTTTCTTCAAGTCCCTTATCAGAGATACATGCAGAGAAGGGTTAAAATATCAATAAATATTTATTTTTCTGTCCTACCTAAATCTTTATTCTTTGCCTGTATGTCCTGCAAAGTCTGTGTGTAGTGTTGTCTGTGTGCTTGTCAGATTGCCTGGCTACAGTTTTTCTTTTCCTTTCTCCTTTCTTTCAGTGCACTCCCCGTGTCCTCTCAAGCAGCCACCAAGTTTTCACTTCAGCCTTCCCCAGGGGATTTTGTACAGTCCTCTTTAGCTTTGTGTTCTTATCTTGGAGGAACACCTGTGTAACATGGCTGGTATCCTGAAAACGAAGCATCTTCCCTTTAAAACCTAGTACTTGAACTTAACTCTAAAGTCTGTAGTTGTCTTTATCTTTTTCTCCCCACAAAACCTTTCAATTTGCATAACTGTGTAAAATACTGTGAGCATCCCACTACTTTCTACTGCTAAGAGGAATTTAATGACCAATTCCCTCTGAGATCAATGAATTATATAAACATTAAATATTATATGAATATTGCACATTTTTCTTTTGGGTCAGAATTAACTTTATTTGAAATGATGGTATATTTTAAACAGATTTTTAGTTCAGCAGGTGAGGCCAACAGATACTCTGAGTACCTGAGCTAGATGTGTCTTCATCCCAGACATGCTTCAGGAGGTGCAGAACCTTCCCCCTATGACATTTTACTAAGCAGCACCCCAGACAAACAGCTATCACATACCATGTGCAGACCTTCATAAATGAAATGATGACAGCAAGGGACTGTCCTTGCATAAGTATTAAGAAGTGTACGTAGACCCAGTTTCTGGGTGCTGAAAGGGGAATGTATTCTTCTTGATATGTGGTACCCTCTGCTTCTTTAAATCACAGCTGTGGATTTTGTTTTTGCCAAAAGTAATTTTTTTCAACAGGATGGAATTTTCCACAAAACACTCCCTTCCACAAGAATTGTCCATTTTTAAATGTCTTTGAAATAGGAACTATTTGGATTGACAATTTTTTTTTCTTCAAGTGTTTTTCAGGTGTTCCAGCCCCCTGAGACTTTTCTTCTACTGTTCCCCATAGTTTTTCACTCTGCAGTATATCTGTAATTTTCTTACATATTGCCCTTAGGTTTGTGTTTATTCAATTCATGGCCTTTCACAGAAAACAAACTTAACTACTGAAATAAAAACGGATAGAAATCTCTGCAATATAATTGTGCATCAGAGACACCATAAGCTGTAAATGGGTGCTCCAGAATCATAGTGCTTCCCTTTTTCTTTCACCTGGCATAATTTTCTTATACTAACAATATATTAGTCTAGTGATTATCTGTAGGAAAGAAAATGCACTGACATGTCAGATTTGAATGTTAAAGGAAAACACATGGAAGCCACCTGGTACTGTGGTTGCAGAGAAAGAAGATTCTTTCAAATCCTATTCTTCAGTATCTTTTCATAAATACTTACTGCAATTTTTTTTAGATTAATGCCAAAAGGCTTTACTGTATCAGTCAGTAATAAAGTGGAGGGACCGGGTAAGCTAGGGGTAGATTCTGTGCAGAGGTTCAGTGAGTGCCTCTGCACATATCTGTATCCATATGTGGTCTTTGGTGAAGAAGTAATGCCAGAGTGAACCTCTTTGATTGGATTATATTGTGTCTTGCCCTTTCCATCATTATTATATTATTAGCTGACATTTATTTTCATAACTGTGCTTTTACTACAGCTGTTAAAAAAAAAAAAAAGCCTTCTTTGAAGTTCAGGATTATATTGTGCTGGGAATATTACTTAAAAATTGGCTAAAATACAGCAAGGGAGGGAGGGGGCTGAGAATGGGAATTTTAAGGCTGAGTAGAGCAAAAGCCATAGAAGTTCTGAAGCTCTGGTCTCGTGACCTCTAATAACATGGATTTGCTCCTCTTCCACTCCACAAACAGCGCTGCCGCTTTACTTGCATGAATAAGATTTAAAGGATCAAAACTATAACTTGACGCTGGTGGACTTATAGGCATAGTTTGCTTTAGTCTACTGTAAGATCTAATTTTGTTCTGATTCAGAAGAGAAAAATTAGAAGAGCAAACTCCCTACATAGTCACTGGAGAGAGGTAAGTGCTTCCAGGGGGGGCACTTAGGCAGTGTCAGTAAAATGGCTAAAGCAGACAGTATAGATAACATGCTTCTGAAATATAACCGTACCATGTGGTTCTTGGAAAACGAGACAGAGACTTGGGTGCATGTTAAGATTAGTCAAAGAAAGATAAACTTATGGTGGAGTTCTTGCTGCTTTCATTTGGAATGTTAATAGCTCAAATTAAACAGTGTAGAGTACTCCAAATACCAGAGCATTGAAAAAGTTTACAGCAATGATATCAACATTTGGAGGGTCCATATTTTTTCAAGGTCTGTTCACTTCCCATGACTTTTAACAGAAGTTGTACATTGCCAAATATAACTCAGGGTACAGATATGATGTAGGCCTGATTGAACTTGAGTGCCTGGGTATAATTCCTTCACCAGTGTTACCCCATATAACCAAAACAGAACCAAGCCAAATAATATTGCTTTCTATTGTAAAAGTGTATTTTGTCTCTGTATATGAAGTGAACTTTCAGATTTGTGTACTCAGAAGGAGGCCAAGAAGTGAACCAGGAGAGAAAAATTCTCCCTATGAGTAAGAATAAAGTGATTTTCTAAGGTCAGTGCAGAAATATAAGTAATCTCTGCTAAAATTATGGCTTCTCTAGGCAAACAGAGGTAAGTTTGTTCTCAGTCTGAAAACCTTGCCTTTCATACTCCCAAATTTATATGTTTTATGCAGCTTTCACATTAGAGATGAGACATGGAATTAAGCACCATCTCATTAAAAAGGAAGATGAAGTTTTTTGCAAACAGAAAAGTTTGCAGAACATTTTTGCAAACAGAAGTTATCAAGGACCAGGCTACCAGGCTGGGAAAATGGAAAGGCAACAGACAGAGAGAAAAGAAGCTGGGCATTTGTGTCCATCCAGCTCCCCAGTCTGTCACTTGCTGGATGCAATTTCTTGGTTGAGCCAGCTTTGCTCCTTGCTTTTCCCCATGTGCAAGGTGAGGAACACCTTGTGTTCAAAACTCTGCAAGGACTAATAAATGGAAGGAACTGAACTCAGGTTTGAGAAGGAGGCCTATTTCTAAAGCACTCCTGTTACAATCTCTGTATTGGTGCCTTGGCAGCCAGCTCAACTTACAGCTTGTGAACAGTGGGTTTGGGCAGGTCCCTTACTGAAAGGGACAGCACGGTAACAGGCTGAGCTCCCTGTGCACTCCATGGTGTTAAAGAAGGTCAAAGCAAATTATTTGTAATATCAATATGTGCCCACACAATAATTGAAGCTGTATCCTAAAGACTTGCTGTCTTGGATGAACCCCAGCTGTCCTGGGCATCTACCACTCCAAAAGCAAACCTTTGACCCCTTTATATTTTCACAATTATACGTATGTTATCAAAAAGCAGTAAGAACGTGGGAAAGGGGAAAGAAAAAGGTTTAAAATAAGCATCCCTACTGTGGGAACATGGTGGGGGAAGAGTGGTAAATGCAGAAGCTCTCTCTCACATCAGAGCAGAAATCTGTGCAAGGTTCTGTTGCCTTCATGGAATTTTTTCTCAGAAAGGCACTGTTGCCTAAGCACCTGCCTGACTTACACTAAAGCAAACAGATAGCAAATGGGTCTTTCTTAGAAGCATTGAAAATGGCATAGTTTATGCTTTCAGGTCCAAAGCCAACAGGAGACCAGGCCAAGCAAATGCACCTTCTTGTTTGGCAAGTTAGGGTGCTGCCTGTTTGCTGGTGAGAGTACACAGGTGCTACATATACTATCTAATTTGAAACATCTGTGGAAAGAAGTATCACATGAATGATAAATACAGAATTGTAGGTTCTCATTGCCAATAGAAAAAAAAAAAGGCGAGAAAAAAAGGCTCATTTTTGCTGCTTTTCCATTGCTGTCGTTTAGTAAATACTAAAATGAAAACAAACCAAACGGTAACCTACATTAAAATACCTTATATGCTAAAAAGGTTTGATCCAATTGCTCTTGAAATCGATAGGAATTAACTTTAGAGAGCTTTATACTGAATGCCTAAGGACATTCTTCTTTTAAGAAATTAGCTGCCTCATTGAACATATTTGAAGAGTTTAGTATAAAGTAAAGGGCATTTGAATTACAGTAGCTCTACTGGCTAATGTGTCCACAGCCATAGGACTACTGCAGCCACAGCCCCAAGAAAATGAAAGATTACAAGAAGCCATTGGTATCAGCAAGTACATCAATGGGCTCTGTTCTAGCTCAAGAGTATCTGTTTACCATCCTCTTATGATTGTTTTTATTTTTTCCTAAAAATTTGTATGTTCCAGATGAAATTAGTGTCCCTGGGACAGTATGAGAAGCTGACCACGGCTTCTTCTTGTTTGTGAGACATACAAGACATTACTGCCCAGATGGTTTCTCATGCACATAGAGCAAGAAGAGTCAAAGCCCAAGTCTTATTGGACACAGAGAAAGAAGCAAAGGATAGGTCACTCCTGGAAGAAGATCTTGTGATTCCAGATAAATAAAGAGAGTTAATAATACCTAATAATTTAACATGGTCCCATCAGTCTGCTTCAATAAAGAGAAACTGCAGTGGCACTGCCAGACAACCCTGGAATGTGTAATAAAATGAGAGGTTAAACAAGTTAAGGGAAGGCGCGGACTTGGGAAGAAGCCATAGAATAGAGGGTGAAAAAATGTTTCTATCAGAAGACTGGTACCACCAATTAATTAATCTAAATGTTTTATGGTTCATGCGTCAGCCTCATTTTGTTTTGGGAGTCAGCTTTAGCAACTTTGGAGGAACACAGAAGAAGAGCTAACAATCCATTTGCTCCCATAAACCAAGGATTAATGGAAGAGATATCTGTTGTTCTTTTGAGTTCCAAATTATATTAAACATCCTCTTAGTTCTCCTTATGCTCTTCCCATAAAGCCAAAAGCCTAAAATTGGCACAGCACAAACATTGGCAAGGTCCCCCACACAGGGGTTGCACAGAAACCTGTGGTGTTCTCTCAAGCCAGAAATATGGTTAAAACTTGAAAGCCCTCTCAAGAAAAATGCTGTCACAGGAAAAGCTGTTTGTAATTTTTGATAGCAGAACTTTCCCTCCTGTGGCTTGTTAAGAGCCACCCCGAGTGCTGGGCAGGGTGAGTCTGCAGCAGGAATGGCAGCAGCAGCAGTCGGAAGCATTCAGCAGCAAGCAGCAATGGACCAGCAAAACTCAGTGAAGCAGTTCTTCTTTTGGCCTCTGCACACCTATCCCCAATGCATGTGGTTTCCAAAATCCACCAGAAGCAAGTGTAAACACCTACTTCTTTTCATTCGCTGTCCTGGAATGTTTGTTTTCCCCCTTGCTTTTGGGCACCAACTCAGCAGAATCAAAGAAAAACACACTTTTTAGCTCAGTACAAAATTCAGCATACGGGCAAGAAGGGGACAAAGGTGATAACTGATAGTTTTGTTCTTAGATATTTGTGTGCACATCACTACTATGATACAGGGGCTGCACCAAGCTACCCAGATGTTTTTGCAAAGAAGTGCAGAGTATTTTTACATCTCAGGTGATTCTATAACTACAGAAATTCAACAGAAGTCATTTATTTACATGACCTGGTGGTCCTTTCTGCAAGTTTATGTGATGTTCAAATGCTAACATTAGTGTGAGTTCTACAGATTTTAATAGGCTTCTACATTTTTATGTTTATCTGATCATTAAGTGAGCATCTGTACTTCTTATTATGGAATAAAATTTACTGAGGGAATAATATACGGAAGGGAGTGCATTCATGAAAGAAGTACATTCTGAGTATAGGTTGGTTCACATTCAAATGCAGAACTGTGAGAGCTCAGTTCGTTTCAGTGGGATTCTTGCTCTCAGATAGTCTAAATTTTGTCAGTGGCAGCACCTAAGCAATGGCTAACTTGGCTTTTGATAGATGGAGCTTCTGCTTAGCCAGTTGAGTTAATAAACTCTTTGGAAAACAATTTTTATCCACTTTTACATTGAAAAAAGCTCTTATAATAATCAAAACTGATTTTTTTTCTGGAAAAAACCCTAGAAGTCTGATTTGAAAATAATCCAACACAGAGAGAAGTAACTAAAGCAATTTATTTTGCTGCCACTAAAGTCAAAAGAGCTGAGCTGATACTAGAAAAAATGTTACTTGATAGTGACAGTGGCAATCTAAAATTCACAGTCTGATGCTCTATAGGTGAAAGACCTATAGATATATTCCATTTTCATTGAGAAACACATATAAGATAAAATCACACTGGACTGCAATAAAAGTTTACACTTAGTGGGGAACTAGGTTTCTTTGCTGAATTAGGGGCCAAAGTAAATAGTTTAACTCCCTCCTCCCCAGTTCTTAGTCTTGTAGGTTTTAATTTGTAATTAATATATTTTAAGAATCATCACATTTCAAATAATAAAAAAAATAAAATTAATTTTTTACAATTATAAATAAGTGCAACAGATGAAATATCAATATTCAAAACAAGAAATTATTTCTTATTTTCCCATTTATTCTCTTAGTTTTTTAAATAGCAATCCCCACAGACTTTAAAAAGGAAGGACAGAGACGATTTAGGAGAGTGTACAAGGTGTAAAAGTAAGGAAATTGCTGGAAAAAGCTGACCTTAAACCAGTTTTTCAGAATGACAGGCTGATAAAGTCAAGCAACCAGATGGCCAAGAATATTGAAGATAGAACAAAAGTCCTCAGCCTTTGTTTTAAGCACTTTTAGACATTTCCCTTGCCATTATGTTATTGACTTAAAGAAAATATTGACTTCCCTTGATTCCTAATTTTTGTAATGGGGGGTTTTATAGAAGAACAATGTCAGTTAGATCATACACAGCTGGTAGTCATTGCAAGGAGAGGAGGTAACTTACCAGATTACTTTTCATATCATTTTTTTTGCGGATCTAGGAACTACTAGGTTCACTGCTGAAAGATTTGGGGTGAAATTGTGGCCAATGGGAATTTTGCCATCAACTTCAAAAGATTCAGATTTCATCCTAGATCTTATTTGTTTAGCAAGAAAGTGCTTGTTTTTCTACTGTTTTTTTGTGCACAAACTGTCAGCATTGCACGAAACAAACCATCCTGATTTCCAGAGGGCTTTTCAAAAGCCGAGTGATTGCCAAAATTGCAAATCCAATTTGTTCACAGACTGACCAGTGTGTGATCATTCCAATTATATTTGGCACATGTCAAGTGGAAGAATCAAGCCTCCCTCTTTTTGGATCACTTATAAACACTTCAAAAAATAAACTCCCAATATAATTAGCTGCTGAAATGCTTGGCCGGTTGCCCTTAAAAAAATCCCCGTCAGAAAACACACCCTCTTGATTCTTCCCGGGCACGTTCTTCAATAAGAGACTCAGATCTTGTCCCCTGTGCTGGCACTGATTAGTGTAATCTTCCTGACTGCCTGTGGGTAACCCCAAAAACGGGTTTTCCCACAACTGAGGTCCAGGAACTGTGTTACATGGGAGCTGGATGATGAGGCAAGATCCACCCCCCTCAAGCTCCTGTTAAGCACAAACTGCTGCTAAACCCGTGTGCAAGCTGAAAGTGTGCAGCAGAGCTCACTGGCGCCCTTACCCTTCAAAAACTCTGCTACTGATACATGTTGAGGTGTTTTTGCAATGCACCAGTGAAAATGCATTATCCTGTCAAGCTGTCTGAAACCTTTTGCTTTTGTAGGAGCCACCTTTTCCAGAACGAATCTGCTTTAAATCTTAAAAACAGTTTGCATAATCCTGCCAAAAAGCAAAGGAGGATTCAGTGAGCCAGTTACCCATTTTTGCTGCGATCTTGAAACAAAAGAGCTTTTCCTCTTATTTCTTTATGGGGTTTTTTTTTGTCTTCCTTTCCAATGATTGTCATGAGAATCACTTCAAACCACTCAGCAACTGAGAAAAAGAAAAATTCAGTGCTGAGGAAGGAAAGCAGAACAGCAGGTAAACGTATCATGGAACTCAAGCTCATTCAGCAAAACTGCATTTTTGAGAACAGTTTGGCAAGAAGGAAAACATGCATTTGGACTTTTCAAAGTCATACACTTTCCTGTCAGAACACTGGGGACCTCCCAGTGCCTAGTCATTAAAAACATGATACTTCTGAAGACAATTCTACCTCTGCTCCCTGCTGTTTTTAGCAGTTTGTGAGTACCCATTTTGTATGGGAAGACTATCAACTAAAATATTAAATCAGCCCCATCTCACAACAATCTCTGTAAAAGAAAAAAACGCTTTTCAGCTCCATGGATACCCACTTGAAGCAACACCTCATTTTTTCCTGATGAAGTATTTCCTGATGATTGCTTTCCATTTTCCCCACCCTGTCCATCTCAGCTCAGTTCTCACGTAGGACCCGACCAAAGGCGTGTTTTATATAAGTCTGGGTGATTTGGCTCTGGTTCATCCCCCTTACCCAGGAATAGTTTAGCACAAAAGTTGCCAGTTAAGCCTTGCAGAATCCATATTTGGTAACTATTGTTGCATTTCTTCCACATCTCTACTTATGTTTTTCTTCAAAATTGTTCAGAAATCATAAATACTGACAAACGGTTCAGTAGATGCCTGACTTGTGTTTTTCTTTGATTAAATATAGCTCAGCAGTTTATTATTCTCTAGTCAAAAGCTACCACAGTCAACGTGATGGGTGTATTTATAATGGTTCCTACCAGACTTCTAGCTCCATGTGCCAGTTCTCTGTGTTCTGGGATCATCTGATCACTCTGGCTGAACTGTGGTGAACTACTTAAAACTGTCTGCCATCTTGTAGTCAATAATGTTCATGTTCATAGGTCAGATCTTACAGTTTTCTACCATAACTTCCCATTGAAAGATGATGAGCCACTTCATTTTAAGAGTAGAATTTATGTTCACAAACACTATCTCATGAAGTTATGTGAGACTGCTGCCAAAAGACTGAACTTTTGGGAGAAAAATAGTTGTACTTGGAAGGATATGTAAACCCTAACACAAGTATTATGAAAATAGTGTTCAAACAGGTAAACTTGATACCTAGTACGGTACTGGATCTTCCTTATCCTTTTTTAGCTTAGGAAAACAACTACTTCTAAGAGAACAGTTTAAAAACTTACTATTAACATCTTCTAGATGATTTTGTTTTATGTTGTGTTTCTGCTCTTCAAGGCACTGCAGCAATCCTCACTTTTATGTATGGTGTTGAGACTTTCTGCCTTGCCTTTATAAATGTGTATTTCTGGATGTCTATAAATCGGCCACTCAAGATTGTTCCAGACAGATACTTGGCTTCCAGACTCTAAGTGCAGAGAAGAATGGTTTTCTTTTCTTCCTGTACTGACAAAAGTAGATGTGATAGTGTGTAAGCCACACCACTGGAATGTAGTAAGTAAACAAATATTTAAAGGACATTTTAGCAGCCTCAGCCAGTTTATTTACCTAGCTCCAACTCAAATGACCCCTGTTTAAAGCACAGTTCAGGCAGTCAGCTGCACACCAAGTACTTGCATCCTGCCTCCTCAAAAAGAATAAGGAATGTGAACAAAGGGAGTATGCAAGAGCAATGGACACAAAGAAGCACCAAAGCATCAGGATTGCATTTGCAGTCTTGTATCACATGCCTGAATCCCACATATTTCTGGTGAGGCTTTGCTAAACAGCTCCTGAAACACAGCTTACTTTGCTCCCAGAACATGAGACTATGGGCAAGGGGACCCAAACCTTCCCATGCCAGAAGGAAAGCTATGGTAATGCTCACTGCTATTCCATTCTTGGGTAGTTTTTATAACTAGAAGGAAATGCAGGCCACAAAGAAAGAAGGTAGTGGACCCAGTATTAAAGAAATTCCCTACAATTCCCTCCTTTTAGAGGACTAAGGCTTCAACACTACATTTCATGCCATGAAGTACTCTTATTGCTATTCCTCAGCTGCTGTGGAGTGTCTTTCCTCCAAGCCCCTCCTGGGGTCAGTGCTATGAATATCACCTCCAGCACAGCAAGCTGAGGCAGGCTGCAACCACGGATGGCATTTGTCTTGGAAAACGTTTAGTTATGTGAACATCAGCTTTCACAATCTGATTCATAGCCTGAATAAAGGTTACAAGTTTTCAGGCTGGCATGCACCACATTCAGCATAAGATTCTAGCCTTAGCAGCTCTTTTATTTAATCTGAAGAGAGTCAAGTTACAAGGAACATAACAAGTCTTTAGAATACTGCATACACTTGAATTCCCCCCACCCCTTTCTCCCCATTCCATGCTCCTTTCCAGCAGATATGAGGTTATCGGTTGTTCCTCCAGGGCCACATGAAATTGATTTCTCTAATCAGTAAAAGAAGGAAAACACTGTCTGCTGTCAATGACCAAGTTAATCAGGAGTCTCAAAGGAAAAGTTTATTGTAGAAGAGCAAAAACATTCAACACTCATCCCTTCCTCCCTGTAGCTTCACCAAGTCCTCCAGCTTTGCTTGGGCTTGTGTTTGAAGAATCCAAGACCCCTCCATGGCCTTTCCTTTCGCACAAGGAAATGAAGGACAATTTTAGTGGTCTCACAGCATCTCAAGCCATTACATTCCTAATTCAGTTGATATACTAAAATTAAAGAGAATTAGTTGAGACCACAGTTTAATGTAAGTAAATGTGTGAAAAAGACTGAAAAGTCTCTTTAGTGCTGGCATGGGTAAATAAAAGGTGTCAGCTTCTTAAAATTTATGGTGTTTGCACCACAAGGAAGATTTTCTGATGTGATGAACAAACAAATGGGTAGTGTTTGTGTCAGAAGTGCATAGCTCTTGAACGCACTTCAAAACAATGCTCAAAAAAAATGCTGCTTAAGTTTGGGTGAGACTTTAACCCTCTGAGAAAATCTTCTTTTTAAAATATAAGAAAAGTTTTTAATTTTCTTTTATATCTTGGTTTCTATTTCTCTCAAATTTTGCATAGATCCTGTTTAGTGCTGTGTAGTGGAAAAAAAAGAAAAATTTGGTTATTTAAACAGGTGCCCAGTCCCTACAGGGTGAACAGGTTGCCTGGGTTTAACAAATGGCCATGAAGTCATTGTAGCTAACAATGTTGATCAAAAGGGTTACAAATATGCTTTTCCTCTTAAAAAAAAAAAAAAAAAAAAAAAAAAAAATGTATGGTAGTGTCTTAGATTAAGGTTTGTTTTTAATGACTTTAATTATTTTATTCTCTAACAACAAGCCAAATGTGTAAGGATAGATCCAAGTTCCTTCTGTGTCCTCTTTGCAATGCCTCAGTGATGTAGTGAGATGCTGATGATCCTGCAAAGGCTGCCATCCATTTCTTTTTCTCCAAGGTGCCTCAGGCTGTGGTGCCCTGGGTGAAGAGCAGGACGGATGGAATGCTGGAGATGTCGCTCACCTGCAGCAAACCCCCAGGACTGGGGCTGCAGAGACAGTGCATTGTAACAGCAGTGGCTGCCAGCCAGTGCAGCTTTCCCACATGTGCCGGAGCTCTTTGTGCACTGAGGGGTAGAGGCAAAGGAAGCACATAAAGCTGGAGCTACATCTGTGTGGGGTGAAATATGTGATGACCTCAGTTTCAGATGTAAGCACTGACTATGAGAGGTATTTAACACAGGCACTCTTTATACACTGATGCCTATCTTTGGCTTTAGCAGAGATGGTGCACAATGGATTCCACCAGACAAGACTATCAGATGGATCTAAATAGCAAACTTTTTTTCAGAAGGTCAGCACAAGGCAAGAGGCAGTTTTTACCCCACTATACCACAGCTGAAACATCTTTCAGAGCTTTAGTGACCACCAGCACAGTGTGACAGCCTCTGAGAGCAAGTTTCTCAGTTGGGCTTCTGCTGCTGCTAAGAATGGAAGTTATTTATGAGGAGAAGGTCATGTACCCACATTTCAAGCTGCAGAGCAAGCCAGAAAACTCTCACAGTTTTGTGCAACTGTGCCAGAAACTAAAGAAGTCTAATACATAGGAGAAATCACATTTCATTGTGCCTGAGAGAGGACCATAGGATGGTGGCTGTATCTGAAAATATTTGTACTTACTGTCTTTAAGATAAAACACTCAATATCTTATTATCATTTGGTTTTTTTGATTGGTTGATTAGAGGGTGTTTTGTTTTTTCAGGGTTTTTTTCATGTACTATTACAGCCCTAGCAGACTGGAGACATGGGAAAGACAAAACCTGTAGGAAAATATGCTGTATTTTGAGATGCAAAATGATGCCTGTTAAGTGCTGAAATCAGTCAACACCACTCTGCAGCCATCACAATAAGTGTCCCTTGCCAACGGAGCTAAGGAAAAGTACAGACAGTTCACTGGTCCTCTTCTAAATGTACTGTGCTTCATCCAGGCATCCAGCAGTGATGAATAGTCAGCAAGAACAGTGCTATCAGGACACAACTAACCAAGCTGCATTCAACAAGGTGAACACATCCTCACTAATGTGCATAAAGATCAGCTTAGCATTGGGAGAATATTTTTCAAAAAGTTTGAGCTTTGAACCCTGTTTCCCTTTAAAAATTGATCTTTAAAATTCAGAATTCCACTTGCTTTATGGAAAATAAAAAAACTTCATTTTAAGCTTTCTCTTCCACAAATGCATTTCTTTTATTCCACTAGGACTAACGATCTCTGTCCTCTTCTAAATCCTTTACCACTCTACTCCTTTTTTTTCCCAATTGTCTCATTCATTAAAATAGTTAAATTAAACTCAAAGCAGTTGTTCTGCTCTCAGCCTTTCTGAGTCTGTTCTTGATTGTCCATAACTTCACATTTACTTCTTCCACCTCAGACACAAAGAAGGGTTGTTTATCCCGTATGCCATGTTTGTTTCAGCTGTGCAGACACATAGCCAGGATCTTTACATCTTTTTGGAATAGTATGTGTAAACCAAACCTCTTAAAATATAAGGAAAAAAAAACAAAAACAAAAACAAAAGAAATATTTTCACAGAATAGTAGAATCACAAATCAATCCAGGCTGGAAAAGACCTTGAAAGGTCATCTGGTCACATCTTTTATGAAAAAGGGAGCCTAGAAATTAGCTCCTATAACACCCTAAGATTATAAAATAGTGAAAATAATGGGAATAATCTTGTAAATCGAACTGCCATTGAGTAGGGAAAGTGATATTTAATGTTCAAATCTGTCCTTTAGAGGCCTTCTGTTAATGATGATCAAAGATCTGGTTGCACAGGGCACTAAATGAACCATCAGTCACAATCTCTTTTTGAAGGAACATTTTGTCTTCTGTTTCTAAACTACCTGTTTCATGCAGCACAAAAACCTTTGAGCGAGTTGTTATACTGGGGCTTGATGTCCTGAACTTGCTATTGCCTGTGCTTCCATGTGTGCTCAGTCAGAAATCCCTAATGCTACTTTTTCTATTGCTGATCATCAGTATTCTTGAAGAGGACAAAAAATAGAAGTATACATGCTTAAAACTTTATCAGTATCATTTCTTTCTTTGGGACTTGCCTTTTTTCACTATGTTTGTCTGCGATAATCACCTCTTTAAGACATTTGTTTGTACTGATTTTTTTTAAGTAATTTCCTAATCAACCTCTCTTCATTTTGCTTTTCACATTGAACTCTAACTATTTTGCCACTACTTTAGAAATTAAGAATTATGTCTACATGCATAATTAATAACTTGTTTAGTGGCTGACCTCTAAAATTTAGGTTAATGAAAGTTTATGTGTGACCTTATAAAATTACCAATTTTGAGACGGAAATATTTTCTTTTTTTTTTAAAGAGCACTTTTGATCAAACCAGGCATTAATCCAACTCAAGGCAATTTAATTTGTTTCAAACTAGGTTTTATCAGAATGGCATTTTTTCAGTGGGAATCAAATTTTAATTCATCAGAATGCATCAGCCTGGTATTCTAGGTGACATCTTACTGGAGCAAAAATGTAAGAACAAGATGTGTCTTCCTGAGGGTGCAGATTTGTGCTGCCATCAGAGATGGTTTTCCTGAGACCAATAACTGCAGCTGAGAGAGCAGCGAGGGGCAGGACTGAGAGCCAACTTGTTCTTTTTCTGTTGGAACAAAAGAAGTAGAATCTTCTGCCACAAGGCATTTTCCATCTGATTTGAAGGTGAAATATTTGCCTAAGACCCAGGTGGGCTGAATAAAGTTATAAGGTTAGGTCACTCACTTCTGTGCTCTGAGAATTGCCTTAATGGTTAGTAGCATATTACAAAACCTAGGAGGGAATAAACAAAATGTTCAAGAGAGACTAGAGATCAAGTATTTTTCATGGAAAATGTCAGTGGTGTTATAGCTTCAGGTTCTCTGGGTCAAACAGAGGTTTGTGCTTGTAATAAGGCTTCCTCGTACTTTATCTGCTCCTGCTGTTATGGTGGTGAAATTTTTTCCTCAAAAATCAAATAGAAAAGACATCCTTGTGACTGTTAACTTGTTATAAACAGTACAAATTACCGGCAGGATTTTCAAAAGCATTCTCTGTGAGTCTACCCATGACTTTGGAGATAAAAAAATGCTTCCATCCCTGCCCCCCATTGACTTCAGTGAAGCTGCTTGAAAACCCTTTACTATTTTCAGGTCACTGTCATTATTCCATGGATCTGAAGGGAAACTTATCTCCCATTGTCTTACTAGACTGAGACCATTCTAACCGTGTTTTGAATCAACAATTTTCCTATCTTTTCCATGTACAAAATGATTCTGTTTTCTCTTTAGTTTCCCCATAAATCTTAAGATACTGTCAAAATGCAATGCAATTTATATTCATTGTGCTTCATGTATGTCTCCCAAAGGTGCCAAAACAATAAACCCTGGATAATAGATAAGTTATTGCTGATAACTCAACCAAGAAATATATGACAACTGTGATGGCACAGTTTGTTCTCAGCAATTATTTGTATTCTCGGAGAGATGGAAACTATTGCAGAGCCTGGGAACACAAAGCCTCTAATCCAGTTGTTAGGAAGGCAAGATGGATTCACTAAACTGCTGGGCCACAGACATTTCTTATCTCTTTGTCATTACACTGGGGCAAAGGCAATTATTTCTGTTGAGCCTGGGCACAGGTTTCTCTCTGAAGGAGCCACAGATTGGGAGCATTTGATTTCTCCAGGGAGAGACATAATTTATCCTATTCATAAGCAAGTAAGTAGGTTAGTAATTAACATGAGAGAAGCCTATATGAAACAGATGGCAGAAAGGTGAATAGCTGGAGCCTCAAGTGACCATCAAACAGCAGGACAAGGGCACATTGGTTGGTGTCTGCAGCCTCGTGCCCTTTCCACCCCCATCCAAGGTCAACCAGGAAAACGCTGCTTCACTCAGGAAGGTGCAGGAGCCACATTTGTGTGGAATGTGGGTGGTGTGAGAGCCACTCTCTCTGTGAGGCTGCCAGTGCAGCAGGAGGACACAAAAGGGGTGACAGCAGTGGGACCTGTGGTGTCAGCACTGCCCAGGGGTGGGCAGCATGGCCAGTCTGCCTGGCGTGCACTGGAACCAGGGGTGTCCCTGTGAAGATGTGCAGCACAACATTCAAAACACAACAGGGTTATTTTAGTAGCAGTATGTTTGTAACAGCACAAATGGCTTCCTTGTCATAAGCAAGTGCAGTAAATGCTTTCCAGCAACCAGCAGAGTTACCGCAGATCCAAAAACCTCAAGGAATGAAAGGCACTGGGATCCCTCCCAGCAGCGTAGTGTTACAAACAATATTAAAAAAAAACCACATCTGAGTTTAAAAATAAAGCAAATAAACAAGTAAGCACGTCACATTCCACCACTCCTCAGTACATAATTTCTTACTGAGAAATGAACTGTCAGCAGGGCTGGTCGAGGCTGCCACACCAGAAATGTAGGTCAAAGTTCACCACCATTTTTTTTGGAGACCAAGGTACCAGCTTACACATCACCTCAGCTGAGCTCCTTTGACAAGCAGAGGAAAGGCTGTCCACAGCATATCCAAATCATGTTCTTGAGGAGACTCTTCTACAGCTGAGAACCACTGGAATACTCTGACATTCCTCAACAAATTGAGAAGGGGAATAGATAGGTCTAGTGCTGCTATATAGAGCCTGCTCTGGGACCTTAGACAGCAAGGTCCTTTTGTGCCCCTCTCTCTATTTAACTAGCGGACTTGCTAGCTGGAGCAGCCTTGGGTACAGTTACCAGGGTTTGCAGCTGCTGGCAGCACAATTACAGTGACACTGTAAAGTCCCATGATTCCTATGCTGCTGTTCAGTCCACCAAGCATGAGCTTGTTTGCCCTTACAGCCCAGCTGGCCTCTTACCAAAGTAATCCTGAGCTTGGATGAATCCTGTCATGAGAGCTAAGACTCCAGAGTATTTGTTGCGCAGGACAGTATGACTCCTTTGGTATCTGTGTGTTTTTGCATTCATTTCTGTGATCCCAAGCAGGTTTGGTGGAAGAAAGAGAGGAATTTTTAGGGGAGTTGCTTTAGTTTGGAGCATGGTGCGCCCTGCTCCTGTTGTCTCCCTCAGCAGCCTGTTCCTGGAAGGCACTGATAGCTCCCAGCACCTGTGGTGCCCATGCCCTGATGCTCCTGCATTCCCATGCCAAGCACAGATGGAACCTGCTCCTCCAAGTCAGCAGTTGCTTCCCACGTGGCTAATGCCTAGAAATACCAACATCAGGAACTTGAAAAGTAAATTGAAATAAAAGTAGCTTTCCCAACTCTCAAAAGTGGGATTGAAAGAGGAAGAATGCTGCTTATGAAGTAACTGATGTTTATTCACTTACGGTTGTTAAATAGGGAAAAAAAAATCAACAAGGATCTTTTTTTCTTAACCAAAAATACTGTAACTTAGTTCAAAACTTAGATGCTTTAAAATGTGACCAAGAACACGCTGCCTGCACCATCTATATTTGCAATGTCTTGAGGAAATAAATCTCCCCCGGGCCATGGGGCCCTGGTGAGGGGTGAGCACAAACTTTATATTCAGATGAAAACCTGCAATATTTGAGTAGCTCAGAATGTTTCATTGAAAATATAAAGTCATGCCTCAGCACGGCTAAAGCAGACATGATTATCTATTTCCACAGGTCATGATTATTGTGTTTCTTAGCCACTGTGAAGATGGAAATGTCTGTCTGCAGACTTCAGCAATGACCACTGCAGCTGGAAGCGATGGTTTAGGGTTCAAACTCCCAGCTGCAGTTCGAAGAAGACATGGGGATGATGCCACTTCCAAGCAATGCAGTTCTCGAAGGCAGTCCCTAGATGTCACTGAACACCACGGCTGGTTTAAATATAAACCAAGACATTTTACAGCAGGCAAGTCCTTCTCATGCTAGAGACACAGTGTATTTCTGCTAGCTGGAAAATTATGACTTTCAAAAAAATCATTAAACATTCAGTCCTTCAGTTTCAGTGGTGAAATTAATCCATATGAAAATTAGGAAAGATGGAGCATAATAAGCTGCTGAGGCACCACTGCTAGGTTTGCTCCTGAGCTCCATCAGACCTGCCAGGTGGTTGGTGTCCCCTTTGGAGGTGACTTAGGGCCCATCCAGCATCTTCTCCACTAATTGGGAAAACTCCTGTTCCTTTAGTCCTTCTGAAAATTCCTCCATTTCTCTTTCTTGTATGAAATTAATTTTCCACAGAAACTTGTCTATACCTCATGCCCTTCTTTACTTTCTCAAAGACACTTGGTTCTGTCAGAGTCCCCAGGGCTGGGTGCAGGGTGGAGCAGCAGCCAGGACCACCAGCAGCTGTGCTCAGTTTTAAATCTAGTTTAAGTTTCTTGGGGTGGTGACTGGGGGAGCTGGTCTGTTCTTACCTTCTGAAACCAGTTCAGGTGAGATCAACGCAGCCTTTTCAGTGCTGTGGCTGCCAGATGAGTATCACCATCATAATACAGCATTCCCTACAAAGACTGGCTGGGAGAGCTGGAGTTGTTCTGCCTGGAGAAGGGAAGGTTCCACGGAGACCTTAGAGCACCTTCCAGTACCTAAAAAGGGCTTACAAGAAAGCAGAGCACTGCCCCTCAGAGCAAGAACTCTTTGGCTAAGACACTGCCTTTGCCAAACAGACGGCCTGTGGGGAAGATTTTCAAAGGTAGATGTGACAGGTCATATTTTTGATCATCTGCCTTTGCAGTGCAATACTATAGACTGTGCTATATAGAAACTGCTATCATCTACACATCAGTGTCTAGTATTTCCTTGGACTCCCAAAACGGCCCTAAAAGGAGGGATCATTTTTTGGCATGGACTGCGTTACTCGAGTGGCTTTTTCCTTATAAAAATGAAAAATACTTGCAAACATTTAAAACCCTCCCAAATGGACAAAAGGTTCAATTTAAAAAGGAAAGTGAGAACAAACTACATTTAAAGAAAGAAAGAAAAGCAACAACAACAAGGAAGGTCTCACAGGGTTTGTGCTTAAGAAGAGAAGCTGGAAAAATCCCCCAGAAACAGAAACAGTAAATCCAGGTAGGTGTTGCTGTTGCTGCTACATGCTTCCTCTTAGTCAAACAGCACTGCCTTCTCTGCCAGAAAAACACCAGAATCTCAAGATTTATTTTCAAGGTTAGGAAATCTGGGAACTTTCTGCAGAATACATCAAATCACACCTGAACTGATACTGTCTTGACTACTTCAGTGGCCTGTTTAGTCTACTAGAATGGCACAAGTTTGGATTCCTTTTAACTTGCCTTCCTTATCCCTCACTGGTAATTAAGCTACCTCTGCTTGTGCTTATTTAGCACTCCTGGAGCAAAGCTTTTAGTTTTTCTCTGACAAGTTTGAGTCTAGGTAGACAAAATTAGAGCAATTTAATATAGTTCTTGTATCATTTATGTATCAAATGGAAATAACACAGTATATGTCTGGGAGAAGCAGGCATGGAGCAAACCACAGGAAATCAAAGCTACTCACGTCTATAGGTATGGATTTACTGTAAACATCAGCAGAGTATACACAAAGCCTGACTCTGCTTTACAGCTCTTGTGCCATCATTACCTTCAGACACTATAATTATTAAAAGTAGTAATTTTTTGTGCTGTAATAGAGCTAAGAACTCAACCACAAAAGTGGACCCAGATGCTCTAAGTGCTCTATAACAGAGGACAAAATGCTAGTTTCACCCAGTAACCTTTGAAGCCTTCAAGGTGTCAGCCCCACAGCTGCATATTCTGCTGCTGGTAACACTGGCAGGTCATCGCTGGGGCAACACTCAGGAGGTGTCTAATAAGCAACAGGGAAAGTTTGAGGGTATTTCTAGGGAGTCCTGGTATGGTGGGTTCTCCTGGCATCACACAAGAAAGAAATTGATGAAGTACAAAGAGCAGATAATTAAGATTATAATTATTGGCTGAGGGAGGAAGGCTGTGGAAACATGTCACCAATGCATTAGACATGACAATGTTGCAGTTACTGAGACAGTGGGAACCTGAATGAAAAACTTGTCTGGCTGGATGGACAGAAAAGGTCTGCCTTAACAGATGCAGACAGAGTCATAAGAATTCAGAGACAAGTTTGGTATGAATATATATATATCCAAAGTAGTAAAAGAAAACCAGTGTTATAGGCCTGATTGATAGGGAAGATGAGTTCCCAGTCACTAAGGGAGAAGATGGTGGAATGCACATGCAGGGGAGGGTGTGGGTTGGGCTGTACTGATTTCAACATCCACATATTCCCAGGAAACACACCTGAGTTTTGAGTTTCAGCAGGCATGAAAGGCTCCAGAGCAGAGAAGTGAAATTCCTAAGTCTCCAACTCACTTTTGTGTGTCCAACACACACATTTGTGTTAATGAGAGAGATTACTGGAAACTGTGTGTACACAGTTTAAAAATGGGATTATGTGAGATTCCTGAGATGCTCTCTGGTGCCAACTGGTTATTGTTGCCAGCTCCTGGAGAGTGGTTTGAAAAGATCACCAGGTATTTGCAGTTGTCACTCTGGAATGGTTACATCCAGTTCTCTGACAACAGCTAGTCACAGACACTTGAACACAGGTGGAGCGTTTCTGCTCCTCCTTAGAACTCCTCAGTCTTCTACTTACTAAAAACCACCTGTGTTTATTTTGAAACACTGAACAAGTTCACACCTTGCTCTTTTGTTCTGTCTTATATTGTTGATCTCCTGCAGTAATTCAGGATGAAATGATTCAAGTATTTTGTCCCAAAAGTTTTCCTCGTCGTACATTAACAAAAATTGTATTTAATATTTTAAATGGCCAGTACAATGAAAAAATAGAGAGCAACACAGCAGAGTTGTGGCATAAAAAACACACATAATATTCTGATGAAAAATGTATGCAGTCAGTTACTGTATAGTTATTTAATGAAAGGAAGCATAAAAGGAAGAAAAATCCACAAAATTAAGGGTTATTTTAATAGGGTGTTATTAAAGCAGAAAAGCTTGTCTCACATAGGCAACTTTATGTTTTTTTTAGTATCTACAGATAAGAATAATCTCATGAGCACAGCTACAAAGTCAGCACTGGACATACTTTTCATTATCTTGAACACCAATATAAAATTATCTTAGTCTATGTAATGTAAGTAAAATGATAAGATAAATGAGTACAAAATGGGGCAAATTATACCTGTTAACTATACATCAAACAGACTGATTTTTTTGGCTGCTTGCTCACAGAAGGCCCTGTGAGGGCAGAAATTTCTGCTTCTGACTTTTGGAGTTCCTGTGTCATTTCATTTCCCGTTATGCTAACAAAAGCTGTGACGGCAGAGGGTGCTTGCAGTGGTTACCCGTACAAGCCAAAGCACTGCTCTTGTTGCCTTATTTCAGCACAAACTGCTTCCTACCTTACCTCCTAGTAAACACTTCACTTAAGCATGCTCAGAGTGAGGTGAAACACCACACCTTGTGCTGTGGTGCGTGTGAAAATCCACCAAGGACGAGGAGGTACTGTTAGACATGAGAAGTATTTCTGGGAGGAATTTTGGCATTGCAGCTGAATAAAGGAAGAAGAATAACTCTGTGTTGTTACACATTTTGGCAGTGCCTCCCTTCTGCCCTTCACCAACAGATTCATTGAGCATTTTTAAAAAGCAATTTCCAAATTTCTGTAGCTTTGGGAATAATGCGACCTGTGAACAAAGCATCCAAACCTGGGGACCTGTACCATCTGAAAAATGTTTGTGTAAATCCTGAAGACAAATTTCAGGTCCCCAGCTGAGGCAGAAACAACCAGATCTACAAATGGGGTGATGTGTAGCAGTCCAGAAAAAGCAGAACAGGGTCCTCAGCAGCTCACGGGCTGAGGCAGTGGTGTCTTGCTATCGCAGTAGAAGCAAACTCCTGTTTGAATAAGAGATTCACCTCCAAAGAATCCAATGTACATTCAGGCCCTATCTAGAATTTTGACTGTTGCTCTTGGAGATATGCCTTCCATGGAGATGGTTGAGAGAAAAGCAATGAGAATGATGACAAGTCTGGAAACTTCTGCCCTGTGGAAAATAAAAATTAGAATACTTGAGATAAGAAGATGCAAAAAAATTTTGTAAAGAAGTGTCATCATTAGGTCAGAGAAGGTGATTCTGCACCTCTACTCTTTTCTTGTGAGACCTCACCTGGAGCACTGCACCAAGCTCTGGGGTCACCAACACAGAAGATGTAAGAACAATGTGGACCGGAGGAGGTTCTCAAAGATGATCACAGGGCTGGAGCACCTCTCCTATGCAGACAGGCTGAGATACTTGGGGTTGTTCAGCCTGGAGAAGAGAAGACTCTGGGAAGACCTTAGAGCCCCTTCCAGTACCAAAAGGGTACTGGAGACAGGGTACAAGAGAGCTGGAGAGGGACTTTTCACAAGGGCATGCAATGAATGGCTTCAAAGCCAAAGAAAAGAGGTTTAGACTAGGTATTGGAGAGAATTGTTTTAATTTGAGGATGGTGAGGCACTCGAATAGGTTGCCCAGAGCAGTTATGGATGCCCCATCCCTGGATGTGTGCAAGGCCAGGTTGGATGGGGCTTTGAGCTTCTAACCCCATAGCAGAGGGGTTAGAGCTGGACGGTCTTTAAGGTCCTTCCAGCCCAAACCATTACATGGGTTTATGATTCTATAATGTGCTGAAGAGGCAGCAAGAAAAAATTACATTTGCCGTTAGGAATTTCTGGTTTTTAATCATCACAGTAGTGAAGGACTGGTTTTGTGGAGGTTTGTGAAGCCTGCAAGATTAGAGGTGGCTTGACAGAAACATTCATGGGGAGAAGTAGACAGAGAGATGACCTCCTCCAGTCCCTTTCAAATCTAGTAATTATGATTCTGCAATTTAGTGATGTCACATAAATGTAAATTTAAAATGTTTTCACATTTCACTGCAAGTCTCCTAACTTGACACCAACTCTATATTTAAAGAGAAAAATATTTCAGTCCAAAGGAAATTGATCTTAACTACAGTTTGCTTCTATCTATAGTGGCTGCTTTTCTATTCTATTTGACATCCATATTACCAAATCTTACCAAATCATCACTTTAAAACACTGTGCAAAAACTAGAGTGTTATATATAATCCATCATTTAAAAAAAAATCAAAACCCAACCAAGCCCCCACATCTTATCCCTTACAACTGTTACCTCCTCTATTTCAGCACCTGGCCCAGCCAGTGCTGCAGCTTCACTGCACATCAGGCACTGCACTTAAGGCTGGACTGCAAATCCTCAAATCTAAAGCGCCTTTTTACAGGCAAAGTCAGCCATGCCACCTTGAGACTGCAGATGATCTGGGATCAAAGACACAGCCATGTAGTGCCTTTACACCTGATTGCCACACTGACAGATTAGATTTGTCTCTCAGTCCCAAATTCACCATGCAAATGGCAACATCATAATAAAAATTTCATCAAGCAGCTTTATTTTTTCCATATAACAAACTTCAAAGGAAAAAGAGAATTTGGGGGGAAAATGTAGGATATAAGAAAAAAAATACAACTCCAAATGAAAGGATATTATGGTGAACTGGGGCATTCCTTTGCAGAAGTAGTAAATGCCCGCAGCTGAAAACCAGTGCACAGCCTTGAAAATCAGGCCATTGTTATTTAACCAAGATGAGCCATTTCCCACATACCATTTATTAGCATGAATCTGTAATAAACTTTCCAAATAGTAACTAGGTGCAGAGTTTGGCCTCATATATTTATTTTGCATTAACTTCTTCTGCTTTTTGTGATACACTACTTCTCCCTTTGTGATATTAATGTTGACAAGAATCTGTGAGTCCCTAATTCCTAATGAGATTGAAGATGGCAGAGATTAATTTGAAAGGAGACCGCCTTGGAGTACTGCCAAAAATGATTGGATTTTTGTTTTTGGCTTTGGGGAGCTGCTAACACCTTTTAGTTTCCCATTAGCACATTTCATGGGGTGAGGCATCCTAAGAATTGCTCAGTTCCCATCAAAATCTCTGGAGGAAAATAGCTCAAGTCTTTATGACCTTATAGGTAGAACATTCACTCCTATTATGTGTAATCCCTTGAATTCATGTAATGGAAGACTCATTGCAGCAAATAATTAGATGACAAAGAATTTAAAACTTTCTCAGAACCTGCAACCCTTTTTATTCCATACTGTGCTTCAGCTAGAATGGCTGTATAATATATATTGTGCCCTGGAGATTTTGTTTTATACTCTTTTTCTTTAACTTGTGCCAGGCAGAAAATTCTCACTGACTTACCCTTGATCAGTAACATATAAAATAAATGCAAGCTTAAAAATTTTGCCTTTTTTATTTTTTTTTCCAGGGATACCTTTTTTTGTTTTACAAGCAAAAGGAATTGTTTGTTCTTCCCCATAATTACTGGTATCTTTGTTCCATACCATTTCATGCCTGTCAAACAACAAAGAGTCTGCTTTGCAGACCATAAAGGGAAAAAAACCCCAAAACTAAAAACTAAGATTAGAAGAAAATAAAATACAGGCAGTTTTTTAACAGAGCATCCTATAAAAATGAGTAATAACTAGTGAATATAGGGCTGTACAGTAACCTAAATCCTGTATTTCTCATCAGATCTGGCTTCAAGGAACAAATTATCTCCCATTTAGCTGTTTCATATTTCTACAGTTTCAAATAAGACAGATATATAAATATGGAAACAAAAGAGATTTTACATTTACACACTAGAATTTTATTTCCTGCATGTATAGGAAATTCAGAGAGTACCCATCTAAGGTTCATTACTATTGAAATTACACCAAAAGTGGCATTTATACTTCTAATCTCCATCTGCTAAAATATACGCATGATACGGAAAACCCTGTGGCCTTGGGGCTTGATTTCAATCCATGACTTCATTTTGCAAGGCATGTGAGTACATGAATTTTTTTTTTCATGCTATTATTGGAGGAACACTTGTGGTTACTGTTTGGTCAAAAAATGTTTTTGGTAAGCCCAGTCAGCAAGGACTGGTTTCCCCACCCTGAACATATACTGTTCAAGACATGTCTGGTTTTAGTATTCAGAACTCTCAACACCAAAAATTATAACAGGGAGCTTTTCTGTCACCCAGAAAGTATCTGCAAAATATCTGGTTATAGATACAATAGAAACCTAGAAACCTGGACCTAGGAGAGGAGTTAGAGATACATTTTGTTGCAGAACTTCTTGAGGTATTTTTTACTCCACACCAGCCAGTGCAAGAGCTTTCCACAGTGAAATCATCATGTCTTGTTTATATTTAAAGCCCGCACTTTGGAGGCAAATTTTCTTTAACACATATCAAATAGGAAGAAGATGTTGCATACAATATGCCCTGAGCATAGTAATTACATTTTATGTCAATCAATGTTCCTGCTGAGCTCTTGTCCTCTGCTGTAATTATATGGTACTCCAAGAATTTTGACCAAGGATGAATCGTGTTCATTCACCTGATTTTATATATTGCAGGCAATAGGTTATGCATTCTAGTACTGTGGAGGGATCTCTGATAATCCAGACATGATCTGGTGATACTGGATTACTTTTGGCCTAACTGTATTTAGCAAATCTGATGTTCAGTCAGTAGCTTTTTCCCAATCATTGCTCTGACATGTGCAATACATTTTCTGTCATGCAATTCACATATCTAGTATAAGAAATTAGTTTTATATAAGTCACTTCTGATCTGGTGGAAGTTTCTGCTACTCAGTCAGTCAGGTAAGCTTGGGTTTTGTCCAAATGTTTTCTTTTTTGTACTTCTGAAAGCCCTAAAGTTTCAAAAGTCAAGCTAGCCACCAAAAATAACATATTCAATTTAACTAGTGGACTTTTATTTATCAGGAGGTCGTGGCAGTTTGTTTGCTTTCTGCTATTTTTAGAATGTGTTTTGGTCATATTTTCTGTTTTTTCTCTTAGGATATGAGTCTTAAGAATTTCTGGGTTTTAATAAGTTGGGTTGGTTTAGGGTTTTTTTTCCCATAACCCCATGACTTCCATAGCTGAACTTTAAGAAAGCTATCATACATAAAGAAAACTAAGATAAAATTACAGGAGTCGTTACCTCTTTAATTGTGTGTACAAATAGGGAGATAGGCTTGCCATTGATTCTGATTTCACAGTCCTTCTAAAATCATATTCCAGCTCATCACCATACCTTATTTCCAAAGGAAATGGTCAGTCACCTGTAAGAGCTGTATTTATTATGGGGGTAATTTGTAGCCCATCCTTGTATTCCTGGGAGTGAACAGAAGAAAGAGTAATTCAGAATTTTTTTCTTTACTTCTGTGTTTTTTTTCACCCACATAACAGAGTCTTACATTTTCCTATGGATTTCTGGGTCTGAGTTAGCCAGCTATGAACATGTCAGTCTAAATTTTTCACTTTAGGCTGTCCTGTTCTCCCTGCGCAGTTCACACTGACATTAAAATTCTGAACCTTGAATAAAAGTCAAACTTTCTGGTTTTGGTTCTTAAAATTCTTAAAAAATATTTTGTGAGTTTTATTTATACTTTTACCCATAGGCAGGAATTTACTTGAATAGTAATCACATTTTATAAGTGACTACTGAAACCAAAATTAAGGCTGAAAGATACAAAATTATACTGTCACTTTCATGTGGATTGCTTCCAATGCGGATGCTCCTGTGTCAATTATTTTCTTTAAGATGACTCCTGGATCCATCAGAAGCTGTCCTGCTCCATGGTTTTGATGAGTTTTATGGGGAGCGGGTGCCTGTTTTTCATCCAGAGGAGGGAGGAGCGTGGTGGGTCTGGGGTGGTGTGAAGAGAAGAGATCCTTCTTCCCAGGCAGGGCTGGGCTACCAAGACCTCAGAGCTGCATAGTCCTGTAATCATTTAAAAGGAATTCAGATGCTGTTATCATGTTGGCCAGCTTCAAGTCATCTGCCAGCCTCAGAAAAAGAGATTCATGCTTTCATGATAATTAAACTCTCTCATTGCAAAAAAATGTGATGACCCCAAAGGTGAAAAAAAGGAGTATAACATATACCAGCTTTAACCAGAGCCAAAAACAGGTTTTGGAAGAACTAAGCTCAAGGTCATTGCTGATTTACGTAACCAGCACATCTAAACAAACTGTACTTTTCACCTCTAGATTTACCTATGTCAGACTGTGAGTTTGGCTCAACATGAACATGCCTGAGCTTTGCAGCTAAGAGGCAAAGTGGGGTGGCTTCCTCCTCTCCAACAGAGACAGTGATGGAGGAGAAAATTTCTTTCTGCACAAGGGAAACAATGGCTTCCCAAATATTTGAATATTTATAATGTCCAGAACAAATGAATGCTGAAGGTCATCTAGAAGGTAGATGAACCTAGTTCTGCCACATTCTTCCTGAGAAGGTATGACAAGAAATACATAAAGATTTCCAAGTTGAGGAGTGACACGATTAAATTCTGTTTCATTCTTTTCAAATAGTGCCAAATAAACACTTGTGTCTTTGCCACCAAAGCTAAGGACTGGGCTGGTGTCTCAGTGGAACAAGCCATAACAGCTCCAAAACTTCATTTTCTGAGCAGCAGCTCATTTAGAATCCATCATTATGCATGTACAGTCATGAATACTTCTTCCCATGCGAATTCCTTTGCATTTAATGACATTGAATTTCATCTGTGATTTTGCCATTTAATATTAACTCCTTCAGTAACATTCTGCATTTAATTTTAATTTTGAACCCACTGAATTTTTTCTTATCCACTGCTTCACCTTTCTACCAACGCTCTTATTCTAGGCTGATCCTGAACATGTTGAACAGTGCAAAATCCAATGATTTTCAGAGACTTCTCCTGACAGTTGCAAAAAGCATTTCTTCTTATCCTTAGTCCAAAACCTGATCTTTCTTCTATGGCCAGTAAGAGCCTATTATGTCAAAAAGTCAATTGAGATAAATATCATCAAAATATTTTGAAAGTTAAGGATCAGTTAATCCCTTATGCCAAGTGTATTTAAGCTTTCAAAAATATGATTTCTATATGCCAGAGAACAAAAAAAAGAGGATGGGGGCTAGAGGCAAGGGCGAGAAACACTTTGGTAGTTTATACCTTTTCTCCTTGCTCCTTCCACTACTGTGCTAGAAACCTCTAACCTGATACCAAACCCCAAGTTGCCAGCCCAACAACGCCCAACACCTGAATTCCCTCAAACCATGGTTTCCCAGGCGCTGCTCACATCTGTCCTTCCCAGCTCCCTGCCTCCCACCTGCCCTAGATGTTCTGCGTGGCAGTTTCCTTACCTTTTTCTCCCCAAAGACCCTTCCACAGCAGAACCTTTCCCTCCCACTTAAGGTGAGACAGGTAACTGCCTGAAAGATAGTTAAGATCACTTTGTACCGAAAATGAAAGCCCACAGCCCTTGGCCACTGGCAGCCCCTCCAGGTGCAGCAGAACCAGTGAACTGCAGTCCTCACCTCTGGTACCCTCCACTTCAGTGCAGCTGACCTTCAGTGAGGTCTGAATTCTTTTCAGTGCGTCCCCTGGTAGCTAAACATTGCTTTGGAGAACATTTACTCTTTGCTGCTGTTGTAGCTGCAGCAGTTACAGTGCACACATCTTGAGAGGTGTTATCACAGTAGTTTCAAAGAGAAGCTGAGAAAACCAATGAAACCTGGAGCAACTTTTCCATTTACAATAAGAGCCTTAATTTTAGTACTTTTAGTCCTTGATTTTTACTAACATATAAAAAATAAACTATTCTGATTCATAAATATTCAGGTTTAATATTTATAATCATAAACCTCTATAATTATTCCTTGTAAAAATATGATTTTTCTGCTAAGATCCACTTTCAGGTGAAGTGTTTTAACAGTAATTGGCATAATTCACCAATATGCAATTTTGAAAAAATAAGGGTTTTGTCTTCTCCTCTTTTCTCACTGCAGATCAATACAGAGTTTTACTGCTTATGTTTCCGTAAACACTCTTTGACTGTGTGGGGATCTCCTCGGCCCCGGGAGACCTCACAATGTACAGAAAAGTCCAGGTTTCCAGCCCATGCTACTGAAGGAGTAGTCTGGAGTCGTTTGTTCGTGTTCTCAAGGCAGTTTATCAGTTCCTTATCAAAAGTAGATTTCTCTGCCCCGCCAGGATTGACACAGAGACACGCTGTGCCCACCCCGGGTGAGCTGTAATCTTTTATACTAATAACTACGTATTTAATGTTTACCATTAATTACCAATCCGTGCCCTTCACACCACACTGTCTAGATCTTTGTCAAACCAATCTAAAAGTGGCAACATTACTAAGAAGATGGAGGTTATGAAGAAGAAGAAAAGATAACATGCTANTTTAGATTTTAAGGTCAAAAAGGAACCATTATGATGCCCCTGCATACCATGGACCATTTTTTCCAGAGCTAATAGTTTTGGTCAGCTCATGGCAACATTTCTCACTTGGTAAGGTCTGATTCAAAATGGCCCAGGAAACATAAGTGAGGGGTTGCATAAAGAATTTCAAATTGTGTTATCAACCTAATATTACTAATACCAAAGAAAGGATATTGACAAAAATCTCACCCAGACTACATGTTGATTCTATAGTCTTGTGATTAGCATCAGTGTTCAAATTTTTAATTTCTATAATGAACATAAGAAGATTAGGTCTGTTTTAAATTTGAGTAGCCAAACAACAAAACTCCCACAAACACTCTAAAGCCTAATCTGAAAAGACCAAGAAATGTTTATGCAAACCCATGTGTTTTAGCAAGGCTTTCAAAGCTTAGACACTCCCTGTGCAAGTTATGTCCATTAATATTAAGCTTTTAGGATATGCAGATTTCACCTTCATTGCAGAGTTTGAAAATAGAAAAGGACTAAAATGTCATTTTAAGGATCTCTTAAGTGCAAAGTCTCATTTAGATGCTCTCAGTTAGCTCAATAGCATTCTGCACTACTAGGCATGAAGATGTTCTGACCTATTTCTGCTGGTTCCCATTTTAGGTATTTATAGATGCCTCTGCTCAGTTTTAATCTTACTGTAGAAGAGCCTCTTTTACAATACTACTATAATTCCTCAGAGTTTCATTTTGTTCTTTCTCAAATATCTTCATAAAAATACTGTTAAGGAAAAACAATTGCCCTCTGATGGCTAAGTTCTGTATAAAGTCTGAACTGAAACCATATTTTTGCAACTACATTTTTAAAAATGAGACTCGTCTGTTCATAATGGTACTGCTGATAGAACTTTCACTATTGCAGTGGTAGAAAAGGCTGTTATGGGATAATACATATAAAATATTCTGCAGATAAATAAAAGATTAACTTCTTTATGTGGGACTCTGTAGAATACAGATAAATGAAGTAATAAGACTTAACTGAACCTGAAGCACATTTTTGTTCCTCCAACTTGCCTGATATAGAGAAAATATTGCAGATCAAAAGAAAGAGGGAATCAATAGGATTAGTTTCAAGAACACTGAAGTGTGTTTCTGATAATCCTCTCAAATAAATTGTTACTTTTTCAATCCTTTTCAACCAGACTTTGCCTCCCATTTTGTGCCATTAGCCATGCTGATCCAGTGCTGCTTGCCTTACTTGCAGGAGTACTCTACATATCCCTTTTAAATGATGCCCCAATGGATTATCTGAACAATTTCCTATTGAAGGCAGTGAGTAACCACTGAGTGCTGAGGTAATATAATTTCAATGAATCAGTTCCATCTTAAATGTCAGATAATGGTCAAACTAGATAATGGAAATGGAATCCAGCCATATCCCTTTGTGAAATGGCAGTTTAATGTGAAATAAAAGCCATTCATCCTTTCCACTCCCTAAATCACACCAGTTGAAACAAAGCAGAAATTGTCAATGCTGAAATTGGGGTGAAGGCTTAGATTTAGGGAAGCAGGTAGGTGACAGCAAGTTGGGTGGTGTTATATCTTATCCCTGAAGGGAGTATGGATTGGTTCTCTCACTGATGTAGAGTATGAGGACTATTCAGCAGTCTGGAAAGTATTGGCCCCCATATTTATTTAGTAGTTTAATGGGTCTAACCGTGACCGATGAATAAAAGTTTCAATTTCTGCCCTCCCCTTTCTTTTGCTAGGAGTGGTGGGAAAATAAGCAGCATCAAACACACATCTCTGACCTCCAGAGGGAGTTCTCCAAGTGTCTGGTTATGGTATGAAAAACAGAACTGAAGATGCTTTCTTCTCTTTCTAACGAGGAACACAAATTCCACAGGAGAGAGGAGAGAACTAGCAGAAGTCTCCCTAACCTAGGGCTGTGGTTAGGACACAGCTTGGGAAGTCATGGGTGCTGATGTGAGCCATTTCAGGTGCTGGAAAACATTAATGGCCTCCTCTTTGAGGGAAGCACCCAGATCATAAACTTCAACTGAAAGTGAGGTTATGACAGAAAAATTAGTGAGCCACCAAATGATGATAATAAAAGGACACATCACCCCTCCTCTTCATTCAAGTATTTGCCTTGGTGCCTAACTCTTTTGGTGTGGAGCCTGCCAAAGAAATTATATGGGAGAATATCTGCACTGACCGATGGTCCAAAGATAGATGTGGAGTTGCAGAGACGGGACAGTTAAGGGCACTTGCAGAACTGAAGAAGAGTAATGAGTCCTCTGGAGGCTGCAGGGTCATCTTGGGTGTCTTCAGGAATAGGGGCTTTGAGTAGAGGGGAAAGGAAGGCAAATTCGTGACTCACATCTTGCAATTTAGGTATCTGAAAGCTGCCTAAGTGCTAGTTTGGCTCCCAACCCAAGCTGTGCTCTGAATAGCAATCATGTCTGAAATCTTAACACTGTAGAGCAAGACCTGAGATGACAAGAAATGAGGTGTGTGGAGTCTGGAAGCCAATCCAGCATTTCAGGGCAGAAGACAGTGTTAGGGGTGCAGTGATGGAGGCTTTGATGGCACTCAGATGAGCGGGCACAAAGCATATGGGAGAGGCTGCACTGTTGAGGCTGCAGTTTTCAAGCTGAGATTTCATTTTGTCAGCAAACATAACTAGGATGAAACACACTTTTCTATGTTTTCAAGGAGATTGGGAAAATAGGAGCAATATTTTGTAAAGGTTTTGCTCTGGTAGGGAAGAGGACATAGAAATGGCTTGTAACAGTAGTAACATTATTGCTACCGATACAATCTGTCCATTGTTAAAATAGATACTTGGAGAGAACACAGCAAATCCAGGCATCATTTTGTAAGAGCCTTTAAAAAACCTAGTCAGGTAAAACAATGAAAAATGAATTTGACTAGATTAAAAGAGTAAGGTGATGACTAACATTGAAATGAATATGCAGGCAGACATCTTCCTGGGTGGAAGAGAAAGGTTCAGTCTCGCAAACTGATCTTGCCTTGAAAACATCAGGACGACTCAGACAATTCCCTGGGTAATGAGACAAGGTGGTCAAGGGAGCAGTGAGGGGACTCTGTGATTAGGATAAACTCAGACCTATTAGGATAACCTTCCTTCCTCAACATTTTTAAGTATAGAAGCCCTATCTTGACAACTCATTGCATGATTACCAGCCTTGCAATGAGTTCAGTTGCATCTTACAGCCCATTGATGGGGCTGGTATCCACACACCCACCAGTGCATCATCAGCTTCTGGAGCCCAAGGGGTCCACTCAGTGCCATCAAGAGTGACTTGAAGTGCTTCTGGTACATGGTTCTATGGGTCACATGTAAAAAAGTGCAGGAAAGATTAAACTGATCAGTCAATAATTAGGAGTAGGCCTTTGATGATTCCTCAGTATATAGAATTCAGTGATTCCTTTAAAAAGAGTTGTGCTAAAAATTCATACATGGATTAGCTTAGAAAAGCAAACCAGGTATATCAATATGCACCAAATGAAATTGCTCCCCCTTGTAGCTACTTGGGGAAGATTTCAGTGGGATAGAGGGGGTTCTGTTGCAGGAGTCATTGGTGGCTGGAAGGTTCCTACAGGGCATGAAAAATCCCACTCAGTCACTTTTTGTTTAAAAAACAGTGTTTTAAAGGTCAGTGCTGTGTCAGATCCTTCAGCATGAGTCAAGCAGGTGCATGACTGGAGTCAGTCTCGAAATCATGATAAAAAAACAGCTGTAGAGTGAGATGAGTGGAAACAGAACTTGCCTCTACATCAGAGCTTTATGAACTTTACTCTCTAACACTTGGATATTCTTAGCAAACTAATTGTCATTTGCTCAGAAAGCAGGAAGTTCAGAAAATGAGAAGCACTAATCACATGGAATTGATTTTAATGCATCTAAAAATAAAAGGCACTGTACTTCTTTCAAATACAGCTGCAGAGAAAGTGATTCATTGCACTTAATATAAAATTGAAATTCTGAATTAATTCTTGAGGGCAAATGTAGCCAAGGAGCTAAGGCAGGATCACCACCTCTCTACTTCAGTACTCCAAGGTGATGGTATTCCTGTAGCACTGATGTTCTGCAACAAGCTGTGCTGTGTTTTGTTGATGGATTTTGTGTACATATGTACTCCTCTAGCTGAGAGGAACTCAGCTATTCAAGCTGCCCTCAGTCTATTACACTTTCCCTTTCTGACAAAGGAGAGGTGTTAAGTCCATTGCATGCCTGTCAAGTGTCATGGCATACAATTACATATTAATTTTGACCAAAAGGTTCTTAGAAACCTTTTTAGCTCCATTAATTGATGAAACAATGAAAGTTCTTATTGATGCCAGCATTGTGTGATTTTTCTTCTCCCTCTGAAATCTTCAGTACCAGCATGTCAATTCTCATTACTCACTCAGAACAGTCAAGAAACACCTTGTACAAAAAATACATGAAAATTCTCTAGATGCCAGGTTAATCACTCAAAAAATAATGGATTACAGATTTAAGATGATCTCAGTAAATTCTTGCAATATAACACAGCTATATGGTTATTTCATTTATCCCTTCTCTTGGGGTGATATTTATTTTACCAAATTTGAGACATAAAATAGAAAATAGATTTATAGGAAAATCTGACCTCTGCGGGTAATCTGGACCCATCCTCTGCTCAAGCAAGTCTAACTCCAAAGTTAAATTAGGTTGCTCAGGGTCTTGTGCAGTTGAGTTTTGGAAGCTTATGGAAATCATTTGACCTCTTTTCCTCTCCCAGCATCTTCAGGAGAATATCTGAAGTCCAATTTGAGAAAATTTGAAAAACTGAAAATATTAGAAAAGAATAGGTCATATAATGAAATTCATCACTTTGGATTCTATCAACAAACAAATCTGAAAATATAACTCAGGACAGCCAATATGGATTCACAGAAGCCAAATCCAGTGAAAGGGTCTTTTCTTTTTTTTTTTTGGTACAGCAGGTTGTTACAGAGAAAATAATTAATTTTTGCAATGTAATTCTCTTCTATGGAATGGTATTTTTACACTTTTTTTACTGCAGTGTGGTACTTTAACAAAAATGTTTGCATTACAGAACACACATCATGTAAACAAAGGACATTTTGTTCACAGTGGCAGACATCAGAAAATTAATTGTTGATGAAGTGGTGTCCAATAGTTATACATTTGCTAACAGGTCATCAGTTCTTTATTTAAAGTTGTTTGTATGACAGATGACATAAAATCACTGCTGGTATATTCGCAAATTAAAAATAAAATGGCAAGGTAATAAATAATACGAAGAAATATAGGAGTATAGGAATTGAAACTATGGAGTCAAGTATTTCAAGTTCCACAAAATGCATTTGAATTCGGTAAGGTGCAAGGTAATGCAAAAATATCTACAGTTTGGAAGACTAGTTCAGAAAGTATTGTTTCAGCAAATGTTTGGATTGTCATCTCAGACATGAGATGATAAAGGCAAGATACGGTCTTACCTCACTCACAAGCCTCTCAACATCTGAGACTTGTGATAGCTCCATGACAGTCCAAGGACTGGAGTTATCTGTGGGGGCTACCTTTCCTTTTCTTCTTTCTTTCTTATTTCATTTCCTGTTCCTCAGAGGCTATGAGACTGGAAATAAGCTTTCTTATTCCCAGAGCTCTCTCTCCCTATCTCTTTGTATATGTATATAGATTTGTATTTGTTTATATATTCAATGAGTCATAATAAACTCACATTGAATAGTCTGTGCTGGGTTTAAGCTGCATGAAAACAAAGGCTAAAAGGTTGTGTCACCTTACACATTTACTTCCCTATCCCTGCAGGAAGATGAGAGGTTTCATCATTACAATTCTGGATTCAGCACAATTTTTTGGTCCTCCACAGTGTATTCCCCTTGAGTGTATCAGTGTGAAGACCACTCTGACTATTTCAGTATCTGACACTCTCTACTGTCACAGAGTAGTGGCTCATTCCTCACACCCCACTGCCAAATAGGTTACATATTTGACATTGTAGAAAAAGCTTGTATCAAAANATAAACACTCCAGCTAACAATGTATCCAGACATCAAAGACATCCTGTGCTTGCTAGAGACCTGTCTCCCTCTGTCCTTTCTGCCTCCAGCTTTTCCATAAGGATGCTGAAATCATGGTACTCCTCATAACCCCTCCTTCTCCCTTATTCCTCTCAAATCACCTCCTGTGCTTTGGAAGACTCTGGCACAAAAGCAGGGCCCTCTTGCACCCACTGACCTCCCTGCAGAAAGGCAAAGCCCTGGTGCTGTAGCAAAGCAAAAAATGGTAAATCTGATAGAGAGATTTGATAATAATTCAGCTGAAACAACCCTCATGTGTTTTCCTGAGAAGCATCCATCCTTTTTGTCTCTATAGGGTAGAAAGTTTTGATTTTTCTTTTACTTCAAGAGTCAGATCCCAAATATTTGTTACCTCAAAGCCGAGTACAAATCAAAGGTTTTAGTCCAGAGTCAAAGCAAAGCCAATGCTACAACGATAGAAAAAGCAATCCCCAAGTCTTCGAAGTAGCTCTGAGCCCCTCTGAGGGTCTGCTCATTCCTGAGTCCTGATATATGCTGGAGTTATATTTTCCCTTTGTGTTCCGCCTGAAATAGCCCCATAAAACTAACCAGGGATTTATGCTGGATTAAATCCGAGATCTCTCTCTGCTTTACTAACATTGAAATTGAGCAGAGGACAATACCTGTAAATCTGTGCAGGCTAAGCAAATGCAGAAGTTATATGAGAGGTAGTTATTCAGCAGGATTGCATTTACTGAGAGAGATTAGAAGCCTTAGGTTTTCTTTTCTAAATTGACTGCAGTGTAATTTTCATGTCCCCAAAGAGAATAAAATTAAAAGAAAAATCTCTTCTTTTTCCAAGTAAATACTTTTTAATTGAGCATTATCCATTACCAAGGTGAAAGGAACTCTGAAAGAAGCAGAATGGAAACTTTCAGAATACAGTCTTGGGGAACTAAAGCCAATGCTGATATTTAATTTTGCATTTCAAACCAGTCCAATTAAAAACCAAATCTTGTGCCTTCAAGTGTGTGCCAATAGTGGATATCTGAATAGAAACACTGGGTTTGGCTATTTTAAGTCTTACTGTGTCCTAATATATATATATAAGTAAAATAAACAGAACCTTGAATGCTTTTGGATGGGCACTGCAAAATGGACATGGCAAGGATTAGCGAATTCCACAGAATTTGTGACCTAACGACCTGATCTGAGGAAGTGCTTCATCTTTCATACATCTAACAGCCTGTGGTTTTTCACACATATATCTGGTAACAAGTAACTTCAAGGTTCTGCTTCCACTTCTTACTATGTTAAACCATATAACAGCAATGGATGAAGATGAGAGTTACTGCAGGTGAAGTTCTGATAGCAGTGAAGTCCAGCTCACTTTGGAAACTTTGAGAAAAGCAGAACAAATTTCAATACTAAAATTCTTTCTTTTTTACTCTTATGATTGTTACAAATTGTTATTTGTGATATGCATGAAGCACTTTCAGCTATCTCCACTGGTTTTTATAAGATACTTCTTCAGCATCTAAGAAAAGTATATTACAGTAAATTATATTCTGAGCTGAGTTCTTCTAGCCGGTTTCATGATTTTTCTATTAAATTCTGCTCTCTTTCCCCTTGGCTTCACTCTGCTCACTATTGCTTCAAAAGGAATATCAGATCTGAAAAAGTGTTTAAATGGGATTTGGGTAATTCACTGCCAAAAGTTTGGCTGTGCTATGCTGATGATTATTTCATACTTTGACCCCTTCATCCAGAGCCATTACTCATATTTAGGGAAACATTTCAAGCCAAGCAGCTGTTCACGTTTGCTCTGTAGGAAAAGGAAGATGTTCACTTTCTTTAACCAGTCTACTGGTTATTTTTTTACTAGGGAGAGTAGTCTGAGAAAACACAGGTATATTTTTAAACTTCAGTTTTATACAAAACAAGTTTAATGTCCTATCCACAAATCAGTTTTGATTTATTCTAAGCATGCATAGAATGAGATGAATGTCTTCCACCTCAGTACCCCAAGTTTAAATAAGCCATAAATCATTTTTTCTTGCAGTTTGGATACACAATAGGTCAAACTTTCTTAATGTTTGTGTCAGTCTGTCATAAAAGCACTAAAAAAATCTTGAACCTTTATACCCACTCCCTTCACCCAAAAATCTATATTTACTCAATAACCTTTTGTTCTTCTATTAGTTGCTCACCCTTGTGAGACAAAACATATGCAACATTTATTTTTAGAGTTGCCTTTGACAGTTCATAATTTAAATCTCAAATGTTTAAATCAAGTGATGATGTCCATAGAAAACCTTAAACAGTGCAATAGTCAATCTACTGGATTTTTGGAACTGAGCAATAAAAATATAATTGGAATTTTACAGTATTTTTCAGAGTAAAGTAATATTGATAACTTTGTCCAATGAAATACAAATATATTCTTTCCAGAGTTTTGTTGCCGTATAATTTTTAGGAGATTTACTGAGTTAGGGAGCTGTGAAATAAAAATAAATGCCTGAGGTTACTACCGTTTACTTTGTTGACAAACTGCTTTAAACTGCATACAACTTCATTTCCAAAATAGTCCGGATTAACTGCTAAAGCTAAAGCTTATTTTCTTTTGCACACTATCACTGTAATTAATACAAACATTTACTGCTTTGCTCCAGGGCTCTACCCATCAGAAATAATCAGTACCCCTAAACCACAAAACCTCTTTTTGATCTCAGCTGCATTTCTGTTTGATGAAGAATTGTGAACTTGGCCCTTAAGGCAGGTTGTTAGGATAAGGTGGTCATCAGACAGAACAATAATTCTGGCAATGGCTCTCTTTTGATAAAGAAGACATAATTGTTTTGGTAAAAAAAAAAATTTGGATTTATTTCATAAACAGTATATAAGACCAGCTCCCAACATACTTTAGGAATTTGAGATTGGGAAGTCTCTGCCAGACTAACATGTGGGAGATGGAAGGAGGAAACTACGTTGTTGATAGATAATAAATTTCCCCCTACTTCTTTTTCTGGAAGAAAGCTGTAGTTAATTATCTCAAAACTCTGGATGGCCCAAGTAACTAGGAAATAAGTCCTGAGGTCTATGCCTATGGAGATGGTGATTTTTTTTTTTCTTATTGAAAAGAGTTCCACTGTAACAATTTAAAAACAGAGATTTTGTCGGGCATGCGCTGCACACTTTTTAAAAATCAAAATGTAATTTCTTTATCTTGTTGGTAAGTTGTAGTTTTAAAGTCATGCCCCTCTCTTCCCCCCATTCTGGGTCTTCTTATACCATGATGCTTTCAGATCTTTCCTTCTGTCAATGTCAACATCACAGTCCAGTCTTACAGTTTTCCAAGAAACTGAAATAAGTAGAATTTGATATTAATATTATTCTAGGTTGAGAGAACCAGATAACTTTTTATTGTGAATAATAATTTTATATTTAAAAAGAAATAGTAGAATACACCTTTTTGCCTTTTGTCAAAATAGAATATTTTATAAGACATTTTTCTGTATTAAAATGTATTCCACAGTCTGTTTTAAAGTTGTGCTTGATTCTCTATGAAGTGATGAGAGCCCATCGTGCACACACAGGAGTCTTAGAATTAAAGAACAAATAAATAAATTACACAGATAGCACACATATGCAAAAGAGATTAGGGTTTTTTTTCCAATAAATGTAATTAATTTGTTAGTATCTGTCATTTATTCATATGTTGCATAAAAAAGTAGCTAAATAATTTACTCTATTGTATCATTTCACTACATTGCATAATAAAGAATTCTATGCAAGTTTTGGAATACCGACTAATATTGCATACCTTAATTACTTTTCAGAGAACATGGTAGACTTCAATTCAATAAACAAAAATCATTTTGGTTCCATGCAAGGCCACAAAAGACCTAAAAAAATTGATTTCAGGATAACTCAGATGGATTTATTGAATCTGGCCCACAGGAATACAACTGTCATTATTAAGGCAATAGCAGGGCTCATTCCCACGGTGTTGTGTAAGATCAATGGGTAAAACAATCTCTTCTCAGAGGTACAGCTAATATTCATCATGCTTCTAGTGGCACTTCAAATGTACCAGACACTTTCCAAAACTAGAAAGGAATAACTTCTGTTGCTGGACAGCTTCTTGACAACGTTCACTGAAATAGGGCAGAGCTAAGGGGAAGAGAGGGAAGAAGAGGAAGCCTAACTGAGAAACAGAGTAGGGCAAACCTGTGTCTGGTGGGTCCAGCTGTCTTCCAGGAAGAAAAGAGCACATTCCCACATGTACTGCAAGAAATTACCCAAGAAGAGCTCAGAGTTGCTTACGTGAGATCCAAGGGCATAAATTAACTTGTGGATCATCCATAAAACCTGTTGAACTCTCTAGCAGGATCTTCGTCCTTGGAAATAACCAGTACTTGACTACATGTGGTCCTGAGTGATATGGTCCAATATCAAAGGTGGACCTGACCTTTAGTACTGCAAGGATTGGACCAGATGATCTGAAGCGATACCTTTGCATCTTAAGTTATTGTGTGATGCTGTAAAAGAGGTAAGATGGCTTTATTTATTCAGCTGATCTCAACACAAGGTCACCAGGCACCTGTTCAGTGCCCTGGACATCTCCATGACCTGTTGCAGGCCTGGTGCCTCCAACAGCAAAGGTGGGTGCACTCTGCTCACCCTCTTGAGCCGCCACGATGGCACAGGGATACAAAGAAGCCAGGAGCATTCCAGCTTGTGGGGCTTACTGGTGAGGAAGAGGAGATGTATGAGAGCAGGGGAGAGCCACTCAGCTGAGGACTCCTGGCAGGCATCAAACCAGACACAGTTTTCCTCTGCTCTGGGCTGACAAAGCATAGATTGAACAGCTCCGCTGGCCTCAGCTCAGTCAGGGAATAGATCAGGAATTGTTTAAGATGCCACAGCTTTAAACTAGTGCCCTGGGTTCCAGCAGAAAGCTTCTCAGAGGGCCCAGGCAGTGTCAGCACACAGTGTCTGTGTGCTGTCAATGCAGAAGCAGCCCCCAGCCCTTGGCCACAGCACAGGCTGTGGATGCTCCGGGCTGTGGGCCCCTCACCGAGCACGGGCAGCAGCTGGGGGAACAGAGAGCCCTGGAAGGACCACAGCAGCAGCAGGGAAAGGGGAGTGATCTCACCAGGGGCTGAGAGCAAGGCTCCTGCTTGCTGGATCTTGAGCTGACTGTGCTGAAGAACAGCCTGGCTCTGAGACTCGAGGGGAGAAGATGTTGTACTCCGGACCTGGCTGCCAATACAAATTCCTCCTGCTGCCTCTGCCCATCCTGCCACAGCTACTGTCTAGACAGGGGTAGGGATACCACTCACATGAGTGTGGTTGTAGCTGCCTTTAAATGAGAAAATCCTCACACCAGCAGTGGTGTGCAGGGTGACTCTACAGGAAAAGAAACTGAGGCAGGTTACTGATAATACTGTTTTAAAAAGGGGAAATTAATGGCTGAATCTGGTCTGTTTCCAGGCCAGCCCTAGAGCTACTTGCAAGTACAAATATGCAAAATAAAAATTATAAAGAGAGAGGTTCTAGGAAGAATACAAATTTTTCTTTTATTTCCACTCCAATCAAAAACCATATCATTTTTGAACAATTTGTTGGACTTCAGGCTGCTACATCTAGAAAATCTGCACATTACTGATCCTGTGAGATACAGACAATGTGAGCTCATCTTTGAATGTGTGCCCAGTTGTATGCATGACTTTGAGGTATAAGGGAAAAAAGATTAGACAATTTTCTTCAATCCAGTTTCCTCACTGGGAAAATATTCCTTTAGGTCATAAAGTACTTATTTACTCAGTCAATACTATGACAGTGAGATTTACAACTATGTCATTAGTAACACTGATTGACAAAGAACTTCCTCAAAACTCTTTCAACTCCAGACAAACATGATTTATCAACAAAAGCATACAGTTATAGATTTAAAGCCAAACACATGAGTTTGGAGCAGGGTGGGTAGGGAAAGGGGGAGGAGTGCATGAAAAACAACACTTGATTTTTTTTCCCCGCTATGATCAATGTTTGAAGCTGACTCACTTGTTTTGAATAGTTGCTTACTTGATTCACTGGTTGCTTAGGGTTCTTTTGATCTCTTAGAAGATGAACTGGAAAGGGACTTCTCTGGAGAACTTGCACAATTCTTTACACTCAAATGGGCTTATGATAAATACATTATTTTGTCCATAGTGAATGAGCTAGGTGATAGTTATTCTTGGATTTGGTTAAGGACCATATTAATAATTTTCCCTGTTGTCTGACTGCATCCATTCCACATCTATCCTGCAGGAATTGTAAGGGGGAAAAGGAGACCTTGGTGGAGATTAGTGCAGTTGCTTCAGTGTTCCTTTTATTGAAGCTATTTTATATTTAATGAGTCTCTTCTGTTTGTGCCTCATAATAGCTGTAGGATTTTTATTTATTGGTACCAATTACACTTGGTCTTCTTCTTTAATAAAACAATTTTCCATTGTAAAATGACCTTGAGTACAAAGAGAAAGTTTTTTGGGTCCCAGTTAATTTAGAGAATTTATTCTCAGGTAAAGAAGGCCTACAAAATACCTTTCTTCTCTCATTTCAAATACAAGATTTTTACCTGAATCATTATTCAGATTTAGTTTTTAATTTTATATCATATTTATGTGTCTTGTACACTGTACTTCTGTCACATGATTCTGACACAAATTATAAATAAACATAAAATGCAATTCACATTTTATGGCTGGCTTTAATATTAAATTCTTTAGCAATTATCTGCAGCTGCTGAATCTACTAGTTTCTTTTACTCATGCTGAATCTTTAAGTATTTGCTTACCAGCCTAATTCCAGCAGATGAACATTAAAAAAAAAAACAAAACATTCCCTCCAAAGAAGCACCTGGATTTCCCATATAGTCAGTGCAGGGAAGGAGTTACTTAGACCCCCACTGGGAGTCCTTGTATGCCTTTCTTTTTGTGCCTCACATGAAGAAAAACAAGATTTTGGAATGGGGTAATATTTTTTATGGGACCAACTGCAGCAGCATTCAGAAGCCCCAGCTCCTTTCTTGATCACCTATACAGGGACCTTGGCTTTTAACTTTGGAGGAGAGTTACCTCATTAAGGAAGTACAGTTTAAATGCAATCTGATTTTAAGAGGCAAGTCTTGGCTGGTGGCTGCAGTAAAAACCTTGTAAACCTCTTCTGAACATGCACAGGATCTAAAAAAAAAGGCACTAAGGGCTTTTTAAAAAAAAAATCACAGGGTTGTGCCAGCCTCATGATTTTGAGGGTCTGTCTCCTGCTGTTTGAACATCTGGATTTGACAATGATACAAAAATTGCTCAGCCAGGTGATTGTGTCTTGCTGTTTATCTGGGATCTTGTTCTTCAGCTTTGCTTCTAGTAAAGCCTGTCCTGACTGCTGCAGGACCCTCAAGAAAGAGGGGCTTCTTCTCACACTGCAGAGCCTGTGCCACCATCCAAACAGGCAAAGGCATCTCCTGCACCTCTGGCAAGCAGTCGGGCCATGCTGATGGACATCTTGGATAGGGCAGTTAGAGTGCTGCAGGACCTGCAGTTCATCCCTAGCTCTGGAATGGCAGTGCAGGCGTCTGGGAGATGAGCTGCTCCAGGGCTGCAGCACTGTGCCTGCCCAGCATTCGTGGGGAACAAGGGTGAGGGTCCTCTCCTGAGCCAGGGAGAGAGATGGAGTGAAGCCAGGTGCATGCATCTGATTGACCTGTAAAGCAGAAGGGCGAAGCAGGGAGCACAGAGAGCGAGGAGGGGGATACAGGAGAAGAAAGTCATTGCACTGCAATGATGGAGCTGGCCTTTGCTGGCACAAGGGAGTTTGTGCCCCCTCCCATAGCTGTGTGGTACAGAGTGGCATCTACTCCGTGTAGTGCATTCACATTGAGGAGCAATTATCCAAACAATTTCCCTTGAGGAACAATTACCTGGCCATGTTTGAAGCCCTCCAGCTGTCCATTGTGATGTACCAGCCCCAAAGAGCCATGGAATAAGTACTTAAGCAACGCTGGGGTAGGGTGGAAAACAGAGGTGAGAAGGGGAACAAGAAATGTCCAGAGTGATGAATCTAAAGGCAGGGTAGAGTTGAGGAGTGAGACACAGATCTTCTAATGAGGTTTAATGGTAATGTTCTGTGAAAAATAAAATAGAAGGATTAAGCTGAGCTGCACTGCCTCTGTCTCCTCCTGTCTTCTCTTTTCTGCTGTGCACTGAGAATATTAACTGCACCACAGAGGTGATACTGAGCTAATAACTGTGCTAATAGCACTGATACATGTATGAAAAGCAGATGTAAGTCACCAGCATAACTGCATAGGCTCAGGTGAGCTCCTGTGGTGCATTCTGCACAGAGACGCCCACACCTATTTATTTGAGTTAGAGTTTGTGCACATGAATACACTTGAAAACCAAGATTTATCAAACTTGGTTGCTGACTGATGGGCTGGAAAAGGGCTGGTGTGGCCAGGGCATTCGCAGGCAGGCATAGCCAGAGCACCTCACTCTCCTGGGCAAAGCTGCATGCTCCCAGCACCCACTCTGAAACCAGTAGCAATGTTGTAGGAAATCCACTAGATGTAGATACAGCGTCAGACTGACACTGATACTGGAAAACTGGAATCTGTCTTCTAGGGAAAATTGCCTTTCAGTGCCATGAGAGGGGGCAGGTGCTTCTAAACAGAAATTAAAAACCTTTTAAGGATTACACTGATCCTAGGTTTCATAATAAGTGTGCTGGCTACGGGTCTTCTCATAATGTCTTATTTATTCTATATGTTTTTTTGAAGAAGCCTCCTTTGCTCTGTCTCATTGTGGCTAAATAGCACCAAATGCCACATTATCCTCTTAAGACTGCCCTCATTTACCCTCCAAATCCCCTGTTCCCTTTGCAGCATGGTCCCCGAGATTTGTCAGCTCACCAGGGAAGCGCTGGTGGCAGCTCATGCTGTGGGAAGCATTAGTGTACTCTTGGGGGACAGCAAAATATTGAGAAACAAATGGTAGGTAAATAATGCTTCAGTCCTAAGCTAATGAGGCTCTTTTTTGGAATGCAGATGAGGAGTTCATCAAAAGAAGGCAAATGTAAACTTCTAAATGTTTAAATCATCTAAATGGTGCATGAGAAACAGTGCCTGGTAATCCTCTGTCCTCGGCAATAGTGCAGAGCATCAGCTAATATAAATCCATCACAGCAAGGTATAGCAGCGCTAGACCATGCATGGTTGAGAAAATCTCCCTGTAGAAAGAGCACCTTGCTTGCAGTGGGACAGGCAAAGGGAATGAAAGGCTACTGCCAAGGACTTGTTAGAGACAGGTCCACTTTCTTCTCTCTGTCAGAAAGGTACTCACTGTTCATATTGTCCATTCATTTTCCAATGTGATACAAAGTTAGGATAGCAAGTTTACCCTGCAGCACTTTCCCGGTGTTGAAGAGTAGCAGAAAAAAAAGGCTAGAGAGGAATAAAAAAATAAAATCATTAGCCAACTGATAATCTTCTTACAGATAAGAGAGTAGCAAAGAGGAAAAGCTGCCTGCAGGCTAATGGTTCTTGAAAATAAATGAGCACTCAGGAAGGCTCAAAATGAAGAAAATTGGTAATTTTCAAGGACAAACATCAGATGCAATGGATAACAACAGATCAACAAAACAAAATGAAATTAAAAAATAATTAGATAAATAACAATTGAAAGGCATTTTGAGTTTCCTTACCCATGCCAACGCCAAGAACAATCCCATCCTGATCCTCAACACAGGCATCACAGTATCCCCATCAACATCTCATAAGGTCAGGAGGCAGGTTTGAGCAGTGGCCCTCCAATTATCCAGTGTTTGGATGTGACTGGTGAATGGTTAACATGCTTCCATGGGGTTTTGGTATATGCCAGATAAAATTTTCTCAAATCCTTCTTGAGAAAGGTTTGGGAGAGGCCACATGTGAGGCCCAGTTCCCAGCAGACATGATGTCTGTAATTGCATCAGGCTGGTTCCCTCTGCTCTGTCCTCCAACTTAAGCTGGGATTTGCACCTATGAATGCACCACATGCCAGCGCTACACTTCAGGTGTTGCAAAGTAACCACCACCCTCCTACCACAGGAAAAAAATGTGGCTGATAAAACCATCACATTTTTTTCAGGCACTTTGAGCTGAAAAAGCCCCAGCTTTCCAGAGGATAATAATAGTGGCACAGGGACCAAGATGAGGTGCTGAGGAGATGCAGGTCAAGCACTGTGTGAAGTGCTTGAGCTGCTTCCCAACTTCCAGGCCAACAACCAATTTCCAAACCTGTTTTAATTTGCTGGGCAGAGCCTTAAATCCCAATGAGGAAGTATATGGTTGCTCTGTAAATCTCCTGCTGGAAATAAAATGATGCACATGAATAAACTGCGCTCTGTGTCACACACTACATAGCAGGGGGCAAAAACCCAGGATTTCAGTATAATAGGAAGGGTCTCTCTGCCGTGGGCTGGGGAGGAGCTGCCTCACCAACACTAAGCAATGTACAAGCCTGGAAGCAACTCCAATCAAAGTATGGAAACGGCCCTCATACCTCAGGACCAGGATCTGTCTTGCACAGGCTGCAGGCTCTCTGAGACACATGAGCCACAAAAGACTGTTGGCTTTTTCTCAATAAATTACTTTGGCAAGAAGTACTTTTCCCCAAAACAAAATTCCTTGTAACAAAATAATATTTTTCTTATTCTGTGAAATTGTTGAGCTGCTTGTTTTTCATCCAATATTTTGACATAGTGTTACCACAATAGTTACTAAAATGTTTACCTGCTAAAATCTCAATCTCTGATAAAACAGTGGAAAAAACATTGGGACACTATGACAATATCTTCACAAGAAACCACAAAGAATCATACACACAATGAATGCTAATTTAAGAGAAGTCAGAAAATGTAATTTGTTTTCAAATGTTTGGAATTTTAAGACTGCTCCTAACAACAATGCTGTTTTTCAGCCAGCTTTTCTCAGATGTGCTTTCAGGACTCATCCACATGCTCAGTGTTTGCTGTTGCCTTCGAAGATTGTAATCTCACTCAAGCAGAGACTCATCTTCTCCCATGTTTGCAAAGCACTTGCACAACTTTGAATGTCATCTGAGTTAGAAGCAACAGACCCATCAACACAAAGATCAAGCAGAAGATAAAAAGAAAAAAAAAAGTCTTTACATGACATTTGAGTAAAAACACACTTCCAGAAAGGAAAGATGGATAGTGTAATCCAAGATTCACACAGTGATCCAATTTAGTGTCTTGGGGACACCAGATTGTATGGGGAGAAGCACACGAACACTGTGCTCACGTCTGTGCCTGTGAGGCAGCGCTGTGAGTGCACAGCCCTGAGCCAGCCTTCTCCTGGTTGGTGTGGGCACACAGCCCCAGGCAGGTGGCTGGGCAGGCTCACCATGGACTCCTCAAATGACTAACATTACCTAGACCCCCCCCACTGCTGGGGTTTTTTTCTTCTCTCTGCCTGTGCTAAGCTGTTTACCGCCTCAATATCACGTATTGCTCACTGGAAAAAGCACAAGCAAAAAAAAAGATTGGCTATCATAACGTACTTACTAAAGGAGGGTTTGACCTGTATGTGAACTGAAGGAGGTGGTGGCTAAGGAAAGGACATTCACATACACACAACCTACATCTGGGACATTTGTGAAGCTGTCTGTACATTTTCTGAAATATTTCAGGGGTTTCAAAGTGCAAAATGTTAAAACACTGGTAGCAAGGAGCATTTATATGGCTCAGTGCAGTGTCATGTATCAAAGACCTAGCCAAGAAGTCCTAAGCTAAATAAATGCCATGCTTCACTTGGATTAATATAACCTCTCTGTCACAGGGCTAAAAGGCAGTTTAGGTATCTTGGTACACTTCTGCAATATGCTGGGCAGACATAAAGTACTGTTTAAAAGGGAAAAGATTGGATGAAGAAAGGTGTGCAATTTACTCAAGGTCAGAAAAATACCTGTGGTGGAGACAGTCTCCCAATATCACCTCAGTGAGCCATGCACTGACACACCCCACCTCCCCTGTGTGTCTACATAACATGCAGAGGGAGGAGAGGGGTCAGCAAAGCACCCAGCAAAGGGGAAGAATACTTTAATACCTGCTCTGCTAATTAAACAATGGGTACTGGAAAACAATTCTTACAATTTGGTGACATTCTCCTCAAGTCTCTGAACACCTTCACAGATGTTATCCTTAGCCTGACCTTTTAAACCTGATGGTAATCAGGCAGGAGAGCTCGGTTCTTTAAATCAAGTTGTTAATGAGATCAAGCATATACAGATCCCTCCTACCCCTCCTGATCAGGTATATCTATGTCTTATCCTTGACTCAGAGCAGAAAGCATTCAAATGTCATTAAAGGCTGCCCAGGGACAACTGTTTAACAGAGCAGGTCACAAGGGCAAAGAGAGCTTTTAGACATTGCCAGGTGAGCAACTGAAACAGCACCAACTGCCAGGAGACAAATTTCAACTTGTGGTGTAAGATGCACAGAATGGGATATAGTTACTGGGCTACTGAGACAAAGAGGACAAATACCAGAGATAAAACTAATGGTTTCAGCAGAAATTATGGAGCAAAAGACCAGAGGTCCTTTGGCTGGGGCCACCAGAGCAGGGGTTTTGCAGCTGGTGGGTGCAGGGCTCCCCAACCCCTGACTCACGGCAAGGACCCAGGGTTAAAAAAAGCTTATTTAGGTGATACTACAGTTTCCAGCTTGTTTTCTCCTCCACCACGCCATGGCCTTTTCACCCAAGGAGCTGCAATTTTATTTGAATGTATATTCATATTCCCAAGTTCAGTAGGCTGACAGAAACAACCTGTGCTTGGGCTGAGGGTTTTTTATTTTTTGGAAATTTCACAGTGCTGTTCTGAGTGTGGCTGCCTGTCAAAAGCAAAAACTCTTGAGTGCAAAGGACTGGATTATGTCACTACAACCTGTCATTGCTAAGTGCAGATGACCTCTTTTACTCACTCTAATTCCAAAATACGCATTCTGCTGTGCAGTACTAAATATTTTTTGGCACACAGTGTGTAACAGATACGGTATATAGATTAAAACAAAACAAAACAAAACAAAATAAATCAACGAACACTCATTTAGCTCTTCCTGGAGACGTTTAGCATGTGATGAGTCTGTCACATGTCAGTTACTGAAAACAAACTCAATGAATGTGTGCCAAGGTGGAACAAAAATTACTTAATGCAAGGGCCTTACCAAGTCGACTGAAATCTGTAGCAGTCACACCATGAAGGAGATGCCATTTCAGCCTCCTTTTCAGCATGTCCATTGTACAGACAGATGGAACTTCACAGGCTTCCCACAAGCACTGGGACTTCCCCTTCCCAACTTCCGACAGTCTCTGCTTCTTCTTCTTCTTCTTTCCTGACATGTAACCCTCCTCATTGTTTTTCACTCTCCATTATTTTTCACCCTTCCCTGCCTCACCTCTGTCTCCGCACTGTGCTCTCCTGCTGAGCCCCTGTTTCTGTGATCTCTGCTGTGTGCAGCAGACGGAACAACTGTGGGTGGGAAAGCCCTACAAGCAGAGCAGAGTGACTGTGGACTGACTGCTAAGGAAAATGGAAGAAATCATCAGGTCTTGCAAGCTGCCTCCTTCACTTTAAGGAGAACTTTGGATCAAATAAAGACAGGACCTCCTAGGGTCCTGTTTCCAGGTGAGACTCCTCATGCATGTTGAAGATACTGTTTTGTCAAGCTGTACAATATCCTGAATGATGCCAACAGACATCAGTTGTGGAGAGTAGGAACCAGGGAGGCTGACACTGCTTTCCATTTGTCACGGAGGTGGTGAGAATCACCAGGAATGGCCACCACTGGAAAAACATCACCAGAACAAAGCCCTCAGAATTGTGGCTCACCTTGCTCAGAAGTGTAGAGAACATACTGGTGGATATAAAGAGAAAATAAATAAGATTTTAAATTGGAGTCATCATTCTTCTGCCAAAACCTTTTTCTGATATATATACTGCTTAATGTGTGTGCATTTTCCTTTGGAGGAATGTAGCCATACCTTTCTTAAATTTTTCCTGCATAAATGAAGGCAATACAGCAGGTTGAAGACACAGTGAAGGTATTTATATATTCTGCTTATGTAGATGGTGTTTGTTTAACCATCTTTATTCACAATAATTAAATGTTGCATTGCAATTGTCTTTAGCACCAAATAAAAGTTGTTCTGTACTTCTTTACCAATGTATTTTTAAGCCACTCAGTGCTTAATACAAGTCTGTAACATGCAGGCTCAACTCTTGTGGAGACTCATAGACATGAATTATTCATAAACTCAGGAACCTTGGTTATTAACACAAGTAAAACTACTTGAAAAAAAAAAAGTAGCTCACACTTCAATTTTGTTCAGGAATTGACCTTAATTTGCTCTTCAGATCTAGAATGCCTTATTAGGAAGTTTTCTTGTCTTTTTATTCATTTTATATAGGTAGGAAACAGATAAAAAAGGTCTCCAAACTCTATAAATCTTGTAAGTTAGACTGAACTTTCACATCAGCTGTAACGCTGTGGACAGCATCTTAAACCAAAGGGTTCCCCTGCCTCCCCTACTGCCCCAACATTTAATATTTCTGTGTGACAGTGAGGAGGCAGACCAGATGACTCAAATGCCATTAATGTTTACAAGACGGGTCTGTGAAGTCTTAAATCAGTGAGGCTCAGCTGTCATCCTGTGTACTTGCATTTGTAGTAAAAAAGCATATCCCTGATAATTCCTTGATTTTTCTTAAACAGTGAGACAGCAGAGAATATTTTAAAGAGCAGGGAAACAGAACTCAGCTGTCACATTCACAAAGTGCAATACATTCATCTTGCTGTTAAGAACTGTAAGAAAGAAATCTTGTAAGAGCAAAGCTTTCCCTGCTTATAAAGTAAACAGTGAAATATAAACTGGATTACCTGTTATATCAGGAATATATCACTGATTTTTCAGGGTGTTCAGGCATTTTATTTCAGAAAACCTCCACCAGTTTCTCTGGATTCAAGCTGTAGTAGAAGTAATGATAATGAATTTAAGCCTTTTACTTAGTAAAAGGTCCCTTTTACTTGCTACATGCTAGAAAAAATTAGAAAAATAACACCTCTTACAAAGTTAGAAATTTGCCAATTGCAGTTGTGACTGTCACATTTTAAAGTACAAAATAAGCCAAAATAATTTTGAAGCTTTTTTGTTTGGTTTTGAGTCATCTACCATCCTCTTACCATGTGAGGTGGCTGTAGTACTGCAGAGCAAAATTCACTGCAGTCACAGGGTGCAGCATGAACACTCACTCCCTACTCTTAGAACTGGCAGTTCATTAGTAGCCAGGTTAGCAACCTTACCACAGGCTGTGAGCCCTCTGAATTTTTCATTATCTCCTCCCCTTAAGAGCATAAAACCCATAATTTTTCCACACAAGCAACAGACCATGGGATTCAAGGGAAGAAAAGTAGATTTTGGATATTGATCAATGTCTTTGATGCAGTTTAAGAAATTTCACAGATTGAGATGCATTCCTGCACATTCAATCCAAAACTCCCTTAGTTTCAGACAGGGAAGAATATTCTTCACTATCCCCACATTGCCCCTCAGCTGAGGACACAGTTTCAGTGCAGAAGGTGCAGAATGGCCCAGTTCTCCATAGTTCTGGGCATGTGTGATTTTGCATCTTCACCTGGGTCGTGTGGATAAAGCAGGGTCTGTATCATCTCCTTCAGATTAAGAAAACCAAGTTATTTTTTCTCTCTGTTGTCTCAGGAAGCACTTTTCGACATTGCAGGACACAGGAATGCAGCCTGGTTTTCTTCTGTACCTTATCAAAATATCCTGGCCACTAAGCTCTGACAACAACTCCGCTGCCACTGCCTGTCCTGAATCCCTGGCTGTGTGTCTGTCTGGCTCAGCATGATGGATGGAGGGGGCAGGTCTCCCCCTGCACACACTGTTTCATGTCAACATCTTCGTTTTCTGGAAGCAGCATTTCCTCCAGGTTTAGCCGACCTTATTGACCACAACCACTCAGTAAACTCGGCTAAATCTATGTTTACTCACTTTATTATTATGTTCTGATTAAGACTTTAAGAAAACAAATTTCGAAAGACACTTAAAAGAAAACCTAAACAATTTACACAGAGATGGGTCTCTCATTCTAAGGTAGCTAAGCCAAACCACTGATCCTCAGATGCTGATGGACCTGGATAAACAAGGAAACAGCTTGCCAGTGCCACCAGGATCTCGCATTGCCTTTTCAGTTCTTCTGGACTTTTTTGCCTCCATAGTACTCACCTGTCTTGATTCAAAGTGAAGGCACCTCTGAGATGCCCACCTCAATACTTAATAACGTTTCAGAATCAGAGTTCTTCTCCTTTAATTCATATGGCCTGAAAATAATTATACATCCAAGGCTAATCACAATTTTGTGCTTCTGTTCTGCACAGCCAGTAGTACTGTCTCAGGTTTTAGTACAGATTCAGTCTTTTTCCAGCACTGTTAGGAGGATATAAAATTAACCTAGCCTTGGTCACTTCTTAGTCAAATTAACCAGTATCATTTTAAACTTTTCTGGGATCATACCAAAAGCCCAAAGGAAAGAAGGTGTCCATGGGGAACCCCTAATTCAGGCAGCAAATCACTTATGATGATGGATGTACTTTCTACATCAGCTCAAAGACATTTTATCATGTGCTATAAATGTATCCTCAACACCCAGCTGAGCTCTTTGGGAACATATTGCTGGAGCCAGGTAGGTCTGATGGTTAAGGAAGCACAGAGCTTGCAGCCTGTGCTTACAGGTCCCTGGTACCTTGCTAGCAGCTTGATCTCTGCTTTTCTAGTACAAAGCTGACCTCTTGAAGCTTCCTTCTCCCTTTGTGCTGCACTCCCTTGTACTTCAATCCACACAGCTGCATGACAAGGAACAAGTGGGGCAGCCTTGCAAAGCACAAACCTTGAATAAATAAACTGCAAGGAGAGAAACGAATCCTGACTGACTTCCTGCACCTCTTGACGAAAGCCGTGTGTGCTGGCAGCCCGTGTGTCTCACAGCTCCAGAGGGATTAGTGTGGTGTTTACCTGCTCTTTCCCAGGCTGAGCAAACGTTTGATCTTGCTAATGTGTACATGAGTTTTTGACAGTTGCCATAGCACAACAGGAACCCTCCCTTCTCTCCTGTTGTTTGTAACCTCTGAGGGCTAACCAGCCAAGCTTTCTGGCAGCATCCAAAATGCAGCTCATTTTAAATTAACTTCCAGGGCAAAAAGGGCTGCTTTCAAAGGTTCAGTCACTGACTGAGTTAGATATTAGTCCATCAGCAAGCACCAGATGCCTTTTAAAGGAAGAAAGGGCTTTTCTTCTCCCAGAGAACATGGAACTGGTTGGCTTTTGGGGGTTTTTATGGAGGCAGAATCAGAAAGGTGGTAGTGCTGTGCCCATATCTGCACTGGAGAAACAGGGAAACTCTTTCCTCTCCCATGGGAATCCATTTAGGTACTTTTGACTATTATTTCATGCATGGTATTTAATTATTGTCTCCTGGTAAAGACTAATGTTCCATTGTGACCCAAGGCACTTTGTGTAAAGAGGTATTTCACCACAATAAAAGCACGGTACTGCCAAGAACATGCAGTGGGGGGTTGCAGAACAAAGTTGGGAAAGTTTCCTGGTGTATCACAGGAAAATAAGGGTGGACCTACTGTGTATGTCACAGCAGGGGCCCATAGCACTGACGTCTGCATAATACTTCCTTTTCTTCATGTTATCTTTGCTATGCCCATCTTCTTTCACATACTTGAATAGGCATATATTAAATGGGATTTATATGGGTTAGGAGTCAGAACTGATACCAGCTGATGCGATGGGTGAGCAGTGAGTCATGTACCACGACTGAATGCCCTCCCCTGCTCCACACCATCAACAGCGTCCAGTGTATGGGTAGCACATTCACTAAGTGAGAGCAGGTAGAAACTTGGACAACCCTCTGGAATTGTTTGGTGGGAGGTGAGCACTGCTTCACACACAGGTGCTGGCATCTCCAGTGTCAGAAAATTAAAACTAAGGAATGAAAAAGGCCTTTGCTACTATTTTCACTCTATGTGAAATGCTGATCATAAAAAAACAACCAACCAAACAAAAAAACAGCAAAAAAACTCCACAAACAAACAAAAAACACAAACAAAAACTCTATCTACTAGTTTCAGCAAACTGCATGTGCTGTCATTTAAATAAAAGCTGAAAGAGGAAACAGAATTTTTCCAGCAGTAATACCCTATGCTTTTAATGGCTCCACTTATCTCGATCTTATTTTGGCTTGGCACTGCTTGTGTAATGTCAAACACTAGCATCAGCATTTTAAATTTATCAGGTTCTGAGGACTATCTGTTGAAATAAACAGCCTATCCAAAGTGACAACATTAAGAGCATTGATGGAGCCTCAAATAGAATTGGTGGGTGCTTTGCAATACTAAATTAAATAACAACAGAAAAATTCATGCTGTAGATGTTATACCCCATGCAAGCAAACTGAAATCCCACAGCCCCATTTCAGGTCATAAAAGTCTGGTTAACAGAAAACAGCAAGGTACGTCCCATTTCAGGTCACATCTAAAAAGTCATGTCCTGGTTTAACCCCTTAATCCTCACTAAAAATCTTGGTATACGTTTTCTTAATGCCGGAGTGAGGAAAAAAAGGAGGAGGGATGGAGACCAGAAGTGTTCTCAGTCTTTAATTTAACTATTTACATCATAGCTGCTTCTTCCCAGGGCTTGCACAATGAGGTTAAAAGCCTAAACAAAGAGGAAGCCAGATATTTACTCTGTTATTCTGTGACTTCTCCAGGGGTGAGAGCGAGAGGTGAGGCGAGAGTTGAGATGAAGAGGCTTTGCTGAGCATTGATTAATGCCCTTAGTGAGTTGGAGGGTACAACCTCTGGTCTACTTTTATTTTTGAGGTTATACTTTTAATCAGCAGCTTTATATCTATTTTTTCAATCATACTGGAACTGCATGCAGAGAAATTTCATGTTACAAATCACAAAGTCCTGCATTCTATTCACACGGGTAAAAGGAGAAGCAAGATTCCCCCTTTTCTTTCTCCTGGACTCTTGGAGCTAGAGGACTTAATTAACTGTCTAAAAATGGCATAATGATTTTGCAAAAGATAGCTAGCAAGTTGTCACTATGTAAATCTGTATTCATATTCTTACAGTTGGTTCAGTAAGTCTGCTCTGGCTTAAGCTGATCACGCTATCTGCTTTCTAGAGTGCTTGATTAAATTAGTTTCTTTCCTTATTTGTGAGACATTCACAAAGGACTCCCGTATCCTCTCAGCCTGACTTTTGTCTAGGTGCAAGATAACTTACACAAACTAACCTGTTTGTGAACGGGTGATTTTGACTGGCAAACCAAACTGCCTGGCCTGTCTCCAAAGGGCTGCTTGGAGCCCTCTCACACAGGTCTCCTGTGACAATGAGCAAACAGCACTCCAGGGTCCATGTGCGTCCTCGCACACAAGGGCCAGGATCTCATCCCATGATTCCACAGAGAACTTGCCACTTGGCCCTTCTAGTGCTACACAGGCTGTGCCAGTGTGGCCATTATCTAAGTACAGTTTGTACTTGCCAAAAAGTTCTTCAGCTTATTCTAAAATTAACTACAAATGCAAAATTTGTCTTCCTTTTCCAGCTTTGCCTTTTGCCAGCCTAAGTTTTTCTTTAAACTGAAGGATCATATCCTCTCTGAGAAAACAGCCAAGAAAGAGTTCTGGTATAGGCAGGGTTAAAAAACTCATTTACGAACAGACATTTGTAGCTTGGCTGGATTTAATGAAGTGACATGTCAAAACAATAAATATTAAAAGAGTACAAAGCTTGAAAGTAGGAGAAAGTTTTTCATTAGAAAATATCAGAAAGTTCTTGTAGAGAAAGGACTCCTCTTGAACTCTATCAAAGTCTGTGTGTGAGGTCTGTGCATGACTATGAATTTTAATTTATGGACTAAAGGGAGAAGATTGGTAGAGGATCTTGGAGACCCCAGCTATTGATCAGGAAGAAGAAAAAAGAAGGAAGGGAGAGCAGAGAAGAAGCAGAACTGGGAAAAAGGATGATTCTTGTAAAAGTCATCAGATAGAAGGTAGGGTTAATGAGTTTCCATGTAGGAAACTAAGAGATACCGGTGAGAAACAACTGAGAAATGGATATACAAGAAGTTAATGAAGAGTCCAGAAAAAAAAAAAAAATCTGGGAATTGGAACTACTGTGCAGAATGTAAAAATAAATACTGTAGAGAAAACTAAAACACAACCAAATAGCAATCAAGATTTGATCTCTGAGATTATAATAACAATGAGAAAAGAGAAATAAACAGCAGACTGCTGTAATCTCTTCAGTACTGGTGATGGCATAGAATTCCTTAAGGTTACTACAAAAGATATTAACAATATAGGAAGATAAATACTACAAATGACTATGGAAGGTTGTTAGTTCCCAGATATCAATTAGACATGAAAATCACATATCTAGTTCGATAGCCATGAAATTTGTTTGCAATTGAGAAACACATTTCTAAACAAAGAAAGGTTTTGTATCTGCTCTTGCTAAAACATAGTGCTACCATGAAAGTGGTCGCTGCAAAAGTTAGTCTTGCCTCATATGGGGTTAAATTAAATAGAAGGATCAACAAAGAGGGCCCACTTTAAAAATTATTCCAGAAGGGAAATCTGTAGGATACCGGAAGAGCTAATGAGTGAAGGCACAGGGGCTGGGGAGTTCAGAAAACCGAATGAGACTTGGGTGTTGGACATTAAAAAAAACTACTCAAATCTTCATACCGAGAAAAGGAGAAAACTTTAAAGAAGGCTCCTAAAATTGTTCAGTTAAATAGCCACATAAAAAATTGGGAATATGTATAAACCTAAATACCAGGAAAAAGACCTTTTACAAAATTCAAGGTTACACATACACCAATTCTAAAAGCTGAATCTGTATCTCTATAGCTACTCTGCAGTGTCTATCCCTGTATTACACATAATCTTTCACCCTTTCATCCCACAGAAGGCAACTCAGACAGAGATCATGTCCACTTCCAGAGATGATGCTGGGGCACACCTTTGTTCTCAGCTTGCCTCAGCTGTCTTTAACAAATGTGTTAGTGTGTCCTTCTTCACCAGCCAAATGGAAGGAGAGAAACCAGAAAAGGTGTAGAACTCAATCTAGCAATGAGCTCAGGTGGGGCTAACTGGAACCATCCACACTCCCTTTTAAGTTCTTACTCATCTTTGATCTGTTGCTGCCTTCTGGCTTTGATACGTAATAAGGATCCTACTTGTTTTTAAATATTACAGGTTTCTGCTGCTCTTTCAACACTGCCCTGAAATTACTGAACAGAAGTACTACAGTAGCAATTTACACAAATGGTGGAAGCACAAGTTATAGTCCCCATTTTCTTGCATTTTCACTCATTGTACAGTAATTCATATATACTCAAGATTTCAAATAACTTTCAAGCTCTATGACTAATAGGGTGTGGAGCTGTAATTTACTTACATGAATGTTTCATTATTTCCTTTCCAGTGAATTTGAAGAAGGTATCACAAAACCACAATTCTTTAGAATTGTAATAGGAATCCAGTGACTGAGCTGAAATTTTACTCTAATTTAACATGTAAATTCTGTCCATCTGCAAAGGGAAAAGATTACATTGTAGTTTCACTTCATCATTACCTTCCATTTACCAGGAGTGCTTCAGATGCATTTGGAGAAGGTCCCAGTGCAAAGAAGAGAAAAATAGGGCATGTGAAACATCAATTATTAAAATATAATATTCATTACAGTGGATGTAGTCACTAGGAATGGCTAATGTACCCAGAGACACATGTTGGTCATGATTTACAGATATTAACTGATGTACTGATATTTAGACAGAATAAGTACTGGGTATATAAGGAGTGGTATTAAAAAAGCACCCACTTAGACTCAATAAAAAAAAAAAACAGAAATGTTATGTATTAATATTCAGTTCTCTGCCATTAGAGCTATAAGGTTGAAAACCATTCCTTAGGTTTTATCCAAAAAAGCCCTATCATTTCTGTATTGTAGGAACATAAAATTTACAAACTTTTGAAAATTTTGTTTCCCTCCTATTCCCTGCTCACTCCTAAGACTGCTCTTCCCCTGCTTCCAAAGTTACCGGGGCTCTTGCTTTCTCAGAAGGACCATCTGAAGCTCTTTGCTGACTTGTGCCTACCCACAGCAGCATTAGCCCAGCTCTCTGGCTGGGCCAGAGCACCTCATAACTCCTGCCAAAGGGATCTGGCTGCCAGAATTTTTGCTATGTGCTTCTGCAAACCTCCACATGCGCACTCACAATTTACAGCCATCCTTCATCAGCCAGTGCAAAGGCTCCCTCATTGCCCCAGCCCTCACCCAGGGACAAAATGCCCTGGATGGCAGCAGCCCACACAATGCCTTATCTCGTGGAGTTCTGTGAAGACCAGCCACAACAAGTCAGCATGGGAATGGCAGTTCCCCAGAACTGCTGCAATGAATGGCAGATCTGGAGATCCGGGATACACAGCCCAGTTCCCAGGAGAGATTGCCTAACAAGGGAGGGGATTGCCAGGGTTGTTTCTAAAGAACACGTTGAACAAAAAAAGCAACAGAACTGGCAGAGCCAGAGAAAAATAAGCCTGCCTTTGGGCAGGGGCAGGCATTCAAAGACGTGGTACATTCTCCTCTGCTTTCTATCATCTGCCTAGGTACACTGCTTTTTGGCATGTTTCTTAAGCCTTCTCTTTGTGCCCATACTAATCTGGATGACAAACCAGCAGAGAGGTGCTGGAACAGGAATCAGGATGAGCAGGGAGTGTTTTCTCCTTCAGTGCTGCCTCACTGTTTGACCTTGAGCTTCTCTCATCCTGCCGTGTTCGCCAAGACCGTGCACCTACAAATAAAGCTCGTGGCAATTCATCTGCGTCACAGAGCTAAGATTCTGGATGATAATCAATGTGGAAAGAAATATTTTTTTCTCCTTCTTCTTTCACTAAAAGATTAATCACATGAAGCAAGAAGAAAATAAATTCTAACTTAGGTGAAGAATTACTAAAGCAGTATTTGAGGAACAGCCACATAAATGTATACTTACATTGCATAAAATCAAACCAGGCTTTACAGTGCTTCATGGACACACCAATACATTGTCCCACATGTTTTACTTATGTTAAAGCAACCTCCAAAAAACATTCTTGAAATTGTGAGAAGACTCATGAGAAGTAGTGAACAATCACTATTTCAATTAAATTCACCTGCAGCTGCAGCAAAAATGCCTGAAAAGGAAATTTTCTGGATTGGGGTCCTGGCCTCACTCTCCTGCCCCATGCTGCTGTCTTTCTCAAGTGAACCCTCATTTTTCCCAAGTGAGCACAAGTGATTTCAACACCTCCATAGTCTGAATTCCTGAATATTGTGAATATGCAGAGCAAGGAACCTTGGTAGTGCAGTAGCATTTTAAAGTGGTTGACTTTTCCCCATATTTATCACTATAAGGACTAGAATTCCTTTGAAAGTAATACAATTCCCTATGGCAGTTCATTCATGCTAACTGTGGATCTGTCCTAAGCAATCCACTAGCAAGCTCCTACCAAAGTGGGATTAAAAAGTATATTTATACTGTAATTTCATGTTATAAACTTGGAACTTGGATTGATTATTTTTGCAGAGCCAGATTATTTTGTGTGAACATATACTAGAATCAACACCCTCTCCCACCTTGTATTTTGTCACTGTTCATTTCCCAAAGAGATATTAAGTGGGAATGAAAATCATGACAAGACTGTGACTGCTGTTCATCCCAAAATCCATTATTTAAATAAATAACCTGTTGATCAGTAGCTCCAACACCTGATGTTAGGAAGGCTGAAAGTCAGGGACAGAATTGTCTGTTTTATCAGCAGTATTTTGTCACTCCAACTACATCAGAATTCATGCTACAAAATGACATGAGATAAAAGCAAAGGATGAATGTGGAATACAGAACTGACACAAGCCTTCTGCATTTCCAAATTAAATGGACATGTAAAATCCTTAAAATGTTTGTTTTCATCCAGATTTAAACAATATGAAGCTGTTTGGGTTATATCTTGGGTTTCACTCTTCATGAGGCCCAGATAATTGTAGATCCTACTTCTTTTTTACACCCCCTTTATTCTGGTAAAATTAAATGATCCTTTAGTTGAACAAAAGAGACTGTCTTCCTTTAAAGTGCACTGTAATTTGTGTGTTTCTAAAATGGCAGATGCCATTTTTGGGCCCAGAATCAGAGTTGATAAGACATTAAAGCCCTATACACAATTTTATGAAATTCTTGTCTGAACTTTTTTGTTGCACATTAATCTTCAGACATGCTATTTCAATGTGGAAGGACACAGTCTGTGAGAAACCTTGACAATGGAAAATTTACCCATTATTTCATGCGTCCTCCCAAGGAATAAAGCACAAAAATATTATAAAGTTTCTACAGTTGCACCAAATAATCTGTTTCTTTTTGGTTAAAGGAAAGAATAACAAAAAAAAACCTGTGCTGGAATGATTATTAAACAATTACTTTCCATCTTCAGTAAATGCACAGGTTTAAGAAATCAGCTATTTTAATTTCAAATTTCTCAGTACACAATTTCTGAAATGCAAAAGCATCCAGATTTTGAAATTTTCATCCCGTTAAACATTTGGATCAGTATTCTAAGCTCTGTTTTTGTCTCAAGTCCTGATGATTATTTTAGCATAATTACTGAACCTTGGTTTTGTTTTGGTACTTATAACGTGTTTGTCATGTGCAAATGGAAGTCCTCTCTAGGACTAGAAAAGAATATAATAGAATAGGAATAGAGATACAAATCTGATTCAATTCAGGTGTCAAAATTATGAAGTAGAATTATATGCCAGAAGATCAGAAGATTTTCAGGTTCCAAGCCTTTCCTGGAATGCTGCTGTCTCATTTAAAACATTAATTTAAAGCCTGAGGGGCCAGCCCATCCTGCACTCAATATACTGGGCTGAAAATGAAATTCTTTACTAACAAGGTACGACAAACCCTTGCTGCCAGAAAACAATATACTGCTGATGTCTGCATGTTTTGTAGCCTTAATCCAACAGCACATTGCTCTGCAGGCAGATACTCCTATTTAAAGGAGGCAACTCAGGAGGGAATGTATTATTATTAAATATACATAGGAACAAAGAAACATCCTGACTGTGTTTTTTTCCAAGCACTTGTGCATAGTCATAATACTGTGATTGATGTCTCTATATCCATGCTATTAGTGCATTAAACAGATTTTCAAGTTCACAAGAGCCATTGGAGAACATCCAATTCCCCTCCATTCACCTGGATATCATAAAAGAAGTTGGGTGATGGCTGACCGTGGGCTAGCTCTTAAGCTAAAGTAAGTTTCCTTATTCTTGGTAATGGCATTCTCAATAATAGCAGGAGGAGTTCTTATAAAAAGTATTTGGCCAAACAGACCAGATTTTCAGCCATGTGTAAATCTCTATTAAAATCCTCTTTTAGAGAATCATCAGTACCTATTAAAAAGTGTAGACCTACTTCCCACAACTGAAGGAAACACATACCTGCTTTGTCTCCACGAAATGTGGGGTTTTCAGTGTACTCTCATCTTACTGTATTGTCACTCAGCTGAAGAGAGTTTTTAGTGTTTCCTCTGTAAGCAAACTCCCTGGTGAGACTTGAGCCTACTTCTGACACCTTTCGTAACAAAGACTTTTCAGTCTGCGCATCCTGTTCTTTTCTTTAGCTTTCAAAAAGCAAAGCCTTTTTGATAGCAGTTTTCTGGGAAAGTAGGTAAGATTCATGGAGTGACCCACAGTGTGAATGTATCTGTAGATAAACACATGAAGGAGAAGAGAGACTTTCTTATCCCACACCACTCTTCTTGATGTGCTCCTGATGCGCACAGGCACAGCCTTCGCTCCTGCCCTTCTTTTCAATCATGGAGCATCTGGTGTTTCTGCCTCCTGAGGAGCTGCCAGGATGCCCTGATCTGCCCCTGCAGCAGAGTGTGCATATGGCTCACACATCTCAAAAGATGAGTAAAATAAACCTTTTTAGATGGACAGTTTATTCAGCTTCCTTCATCAAAGACTAAAGATGTAGCATGAAAACATAAGAAAGTTATATCAAAGTAACAAGCTGAAAATAAGCTTGATTTAATGAGATGGATTTAGTTTGATTATGCTCAGTCATCATTTTCCAAAGTTGATCTTAATTTCCCTTCCTATATCAAGTTCTACTATATAAAATCATATTTGCTTTCCTGTGCTCATCCCTGCTGTCAGCTTTCCAGGTTGCTTTGTAATTTACTGTAATCCTCCTGTGGGTGAATCACCTTTCATGCTGTTGTCTTCTGTCAGAAATATTTTTTGTGTCCCGGTGCACTTTACTGAACAGTGTTCTTCCAGAAAGTGACTAATAACCCCACTAAAACTCAGTAAGTTTTATGACCAGCAGAAAGTTTTCTGTGATAGAGAAATAATTTAAGGTCTCTGACAGCTTCAGAGGGCTCTAGCAAACACAGTTTAAGAACCAAAACATTTGGGGAAAAACATATAACACAATTATTGTGTCTCTTCAGTATCACTTGTACTCCCTGGGTATTTCTGGGAATAATGCCAGCCAAAAGTGGCACATACACCTGCCACAGCTGAGAGCAGAGTGCCAGGTGACTCCAGCTGGGACTGGCTCAAGAGCTGTAGCTCTTGTCAAATACCCTGTGAATAAAAGACGGGTTTGGATCAGTTCAAACACCACTGGAAGACTTTGTGTAGGACTGAGACTGCTAAATAAAACTCTGCTTTTCCCTTTTTACCTTTTTCTGTAAAAGTTTCACACTCACGAGGATCCTTTGGTGCACAATTCTCCCAGGCAGGGAGTGGCTGAGAGGTACAGCTCCCATTTCAGCATTGCTCAGGACCAGGTTAAATTTCCAAAGCAACAGTCCCTGGGCCAGAATGACCCACAGTGAGAGCCATGTCCACCAACCAATTCACAGTGAGCGAAGACCATTGCTCCCAGTGGTCTGTGCTGATATAGTGCAGTCTGTCCTCTGGAGAACAGCCTCCAGTGTGAAATGGGTGGAGCAAGGAAGGGTTTTAACCAAGCAGTGGGTCTTTCTCGTTCTGATGGGTAGAGATGCTAAAGCACGGGCAAAGCTTTAGAGGGGATATGGTGATATTGACTGTAGGAGTCATGAAACTCTGTCTTAGGCCTGATGGCTCGGAAAAGGAGGTTTTCTCTGTAGACTTACAATTCTTTGATACTACAGAAAGCTGCACAGCCCAGGATATGGTATTCAGTCCATTTCAGTCCACTTTTCTGTTGAATCTCTGGCACTACTCACACTCTTTCTGGAAGATTCATATTATTGTGAAATACCCTGAGACAATAAAGGACATGGAAATGCCAGTTACATCCTCAGATATGAGATATCACAGGACAGCTCTCTTTTTCTAAAGCTAAGTTTATTTTAGGGCATTTTTTTGCACTTGAGTGAGGTACAGATGAAATGTCTACAAATTTTATCTATTGTCTCTGCCACTGATCATTGAACATGAAAGTCTTTGTAGATACAACTAACTCACATAGCATGGAAAAAGCCAAGCCTATGGCTCATGTGGATTGATGGAAGTAGGCTGATCCAACATGCTGAGGAGCTCTTGTGGCACTGGGCATCACCATCCTCCAGCTTTCACACCAGCAGGCAAACAGTCAACACTTGCTTCAGAGGCACCTGGAGAGCTGTTTGAAAGTCTTCTTCAAACAACAGTAAATTATTTTGTGCTACTGTGCTTTAAGCTCTTAAGGAGCTTTTTAAATGCTCAGAATATAAACTCAGAATATGCTTTTTTAAATGTCAGAATATAAAGCATAATCAGACAATCTCCCTATAGAGAGGTGTGTTATATATAGAGCTGTGCCAAAGTGTTGACTCATAAGGCTTTTTAATGGCTTTTATTTACAGTCAGAAGATAAACTACAGAATAGATATTATCATGAGAAGACGTTCTGCAGCACTGTAATTAGCCAAATAATTTCAAAGATCATGTGCTCGAATCTCTATTAGCACAGGATGATCTCGTCCCTGAAGCAGGAGCCTACAGAGAAAAAAAGAGAAACTACAACGTAAAGCTTCTTGGAAGAGCTGGAATATCAGTACAGTGCAGTTATTATGATATACAATGCACAGTGTGCTATAATGAACAAGCTGTCTTACTGTTTATCTCACTTAGAGCCTCCCTACAGTAATGGTTTCTTGGTAAGATACATCTTCATAATCTTTATTATATCTGCTTTCTTATAAAGAATTTTCCTCTTTCCTGTTCATCTGCTCTTGGCAATTCTCCTTTAGGTACATGCATGCAGTGTCATATAAAAGATCTCTGTGAGACATTTCTTCTAACTGAAAATCAATGTATTGCACCTCGTTCTTCAGCTGCTCAGCTGTGGAGCTGGCTCCACCTCAAACAATGGCTCATTATACAGCCAAAATTTATTTTCCTTTTTCTTCTCTAGTACTGTTCTGGCTCTACTTTTTAGGTGCTGCATATCCTTTTTGATAGAGGAGCTGCCCTAGAGGAGCATGGCTTTCCAACCCAGAGGCTGCAGAGCAGAAGTGCTTTGTTATTCTGTTTCACAGCTTCCTCTTTTGTCGTGTTCCTTACTAAATAAACAAAACACTTTCAAAAGATGATGGTAGGAACTCAAATCCATAAAACTGGAGTCAACAGACTTTCTAATGAAACATTTTTAATGGAACATTGTGGTATCTCTCCTCCCTCCCCCCATCAACCTTCTCTTCCCTCCTTAGGCAATACATTACCTGTTATTTTTTTTTTCTCCAGTAAGTGATAATCACCTTCTTATCTTATCTAGCATTCCCCATGCTACTCCTGAGGCTTAAGCTGCCCAGCCACTCTCAGTTGTCTTAAATGATTTACACATCTAATTAATAACAAAGTAGCTAGGATTTAGCTTTGGAGCTCAGGGTTTCAATTTTATATCCAAAGAAGGACTCAGGTTCCTGAAAGCTTATCTACTTCTTTCAAATACAGAAATCGTTCTCATATAAGATTATTCCCTAGCATTGTCTTGTTATATGTTTACTGTGGTAACAGGAGGTGGAGGACAGAGATGAGAGCCAGAAGAAGGGTTCAGAGGAAGGAAAATGTAAATTACGTCTTTGAGGGGATGTCGTCCCACAGTGGTCACGTTTTCACTCACACTTTGTTTGATTATCTGGTTGGAATTAGTACTGATAGACTTACTCATCTGGTCTGTGTGGAGTAATAAAATGACAAAAGTGAAGAAGAATAATAAGTATTTCAGACTGGGAGTTCACAGGTTTGTGTGTGATGGTAGAAAAGCTTTAAGAACTTCCAAGTTTATGAACCTTCCCCAGTAGTAAAATGTATATTTTTACAACACTGACATCAGAATTCCTTTTGCAAGTGACTCAGCTTCCCTGTCTGAAATTTCAGTGAGATAAAGAAAATGGTCCTCTGTAAATAATTCTTTGGCATGCATAAAAGACTTCTCTTTTTTTTCCCTTTGATAACAAAATGTCCGTAGTAGAATTAGATAAACTTACGAAGATTAACATTATTTATTAATAGATGAAAATCAAGGATAGCAGACTAAGATCCTTCATTTTTTTAATTTAAAAATTTAAGTTAGCTTTTCAGCCAACATGTCCACTGACAATATTGTACAATTTCTCTTTAAAAGGCTGAATCTCTATGGCAGTCATTCACTTTCTTCGGGGTGTGCTGCAACAAGAATCTGGTTTATATTTGCTGCACAAAACAGCAGACTTAATAACATAAGAGAATTCTACCTAAAAATCCTTCAAAAAAGAAACCACAAAAACCCACTAACCAAATTCCAAAACCAAACCAAAACAAAAACAAGCCCTCCCCCTCAAACACACAAAAAAAGGACCAAGAAAAAAAAACAAAATAATTACAAAGCTTTGAAAAGCACATTTCAGAAAATTAACTACAGAAATAGCTATTTGAAAATCACTGGTTTTGCATTTTTAAAATAATTTCAAGAGATTACAGTCTTTTGACAGGGAAGAATAATGGAGTGGAAGGTACATAAAAGGTTAAAGATATAACCAGCAAACCTTTGTTCATTAAAATACAAACTTTTAGGCCTAGTGAAGTCTCAACAGCATCAGACACTGGCCATAGGCAAAGGGGAGTGGGGCAGTTAAAATGCCTGCAACCCCACAAAAAAACATCTGCAGTTAAGAACTGAGGAACTGTGCATTTTGATGAAGGACTGATGGGTGCGTCAGAAAAAATATTGTTTATTTCTCTCCTTAGAGCTAATGGCAAAAGTGATACCAGCAAATAAATAATAAGTCATTTCTCAAAACAGAGTGAATCAGCTCAGTGCTGGTTCTTCTATTAAGCCCTCACTCCTGCTCAGCACTTTGTATTCAGCAGGAACGCCACGATGGCTGAGCAAAGCAGAACAGGGTAATTAAGTTGCCCGTTTCTCTGACAGAAAAGAAAGATCTTGTTAGAATTTAAAGTTTCTCATTGCTTCCTTCCAGAGGCTATGATATCTTCTTAAACAGCTTGGTACAGGTAAAATTAAAGACCCGGAGATGAGAAGTGCTTTTAGTTCTGTGTTTACTGTCAGCCTTTCATCCACCATGTCCTGGGGCTGGCTAGTCAGCTCTCAAAAGGAAAGGCTCTGGGTGTCTACTCACCTGCTTCCTCTTTAGGAAATCTCTATTGCCTCTTGCATCTTTCCAATAACTGCTTCAAAAGTCTTGTTCCTAGTTTTCAAGGACAGTAGTTGGTTGAAGTTCTAATACACTAAAATGAATACACTCATAATTTTACCAGTTTGATTTCCCACAGCCTTGTTTCCCACTACCTGATGTGCCTCCAAGATCAGGATCTTGTCCCTCCCTTCCTTCCATCATAATTCATCCTGAACAGTCCATCCTTTTATGTCTCTTTCTCAGTGTGATACACCCATCCTCCATTCCACCAAAGTCCCAATCTCGCCAAACATCAGTGTGGCAAAAGACAGTGTATGCCACACCCTGATTTGAATTTTGCATGCGCCAGCCAGTGCAGTGATACATGGTGATAATTATGGACATCCAAGGGGGCAAAATCCAACACTGGCTACAGAATCCCACCCTGGCTCTTCTCCACGTGCCAGCTGGATGTGCAGGAAGAGAGGATTGCAAAAATGATCAGATAGGTGAGAGACTCCTTTTCCTGATTATAGATTCTTGGCAGTGTAAAAGCCTCCAGTTTGAGCAAGGCTTGGACATTCAAATTTTGGGAGAATTTTATTCTCCAAAATTTACTAATTTACAGTTAGCAAACTGGTGTCTAATATTTTAGTTTTGGTAAAAAGAATACTTCTACAAATAATTATTTTGTGCTCGTATTAGATGTTAATACATTTTGGATGTAAATTTATTTGAAAAATAGGGGTCTGCATTGTACTGGACCATGTACACATGAAAAATATGCTTTTAAAGGAATATGTCGAACTTTTAAATCTTCTAAGGCTATTTAATTCAAAATTCCTTGGTTTTCTAGATAAAGCCCATTTTTGAAACAGCATTTAAGGCTTTCCATTTCTTTAAAGATGTTTTGATGTGTGCTGCATTTTCACATTATTCTAATTTCTTTCTCCTGAGACTCTAGAGTTCTGTGCATCAATTAGGCAAATTAACATTAGCCTAAATGATAAAAAAATATATTTCTTTGTAATATCATTGTATTTTAAAAAAGGCCAAATATACGATTATGACTTCTGCTGGTGAACATCATTTGAAGTGTCTGAAGAGGAAAACGAACTTTTTTTCATCCCTGTTAATTATTTTGGAATAAAAAAATCAGGAAAAATTGCATGTTGTTGTATGTTCATTTCTGTTTTCAAATTAAGCATTTGAAAGCCTTGCTCGGTTTTAAGTTCCTGTTTTCTATGTACTACACAATCCCAATACAGCTACCTGAAAAAACCCAGAGGGAAGACTGATGATACAAGATGGTGGGAGCGCATAATCCTGTGAATGTCTCTTTCATTTCCCGGATGAAGTATCAGGCTTCACGGATCAGTAAATTATTACTAGGTTTTAATCCATCAAAGCAGTGCGGGTTTGAAAGCTGCAGCTGCGTGGGATGGTTGCAGGAGTGGTGATGTTGCAGGGGAGGGGGTGTCTTGCTCTGCCCTCAGTGCAGGAACAGCTCCTCCAGGAGCAGGCAAGGGGAGGAAGGCAAGGAGAGTTGGGGGCTTCTGGGGACTCCTGCCCACCCAAGCCTGGTGGCAGCAGAGCACCAGGGACACTTGTGCTTTCCAAACTCCTTTCATACTTCGCTGCACTCACTTCAGCCTTGCCAGCCCAGGTGTGAGTGGTGGGCTCTGAACCCCACAGCACATGGAGATCTCTGCTACCATCGGGCAGAAAACCAAAGAGGCAAAGAAGAGCAACCCCTTCCACCAGCTGTCGCTTGTGTGTGTGATGTTGAAAAGGCACTGCTATGTTCAGTGGGTACTGCACAACTCCTGGTGTCATTTGGAGTGAATTTCTTCATTTTTCCCATTGTTCACCTCATCTTTCAAACTATAAATTCCTTATCTCATTTACTATCTGCCATCAGGTATCTATACAGAGCCTAAAACAACTGGCTCCAAATATCTTCCTGTTTCATCTCAGTCACCAGCACCCTGACCTGCAGGTGCTCACACGGCTGGGCAGCCACTCTGTCTTTCCCTCTTCTCCCTCCATACCACAGAGGGTAAATATTTGTGGTCTGCTGAGGCAGTGAAGGATTCAAATATGTAAGTAGTTTAAAATGCAAAGCACACAGAAAACAAACTACAAAACTACAAATTAATTTTGGATCCCAGGACACTATATCGATACAAATTATAGCACAACGTGGTTCTGCAACCTTTTCTGAGATGCCTCCTTCAAACACCCATGTTGTGTACAATCACTTATTAACATTTGGTGGAAGTCTGTAGGGTAACATGAAATTAGAAGTCATTCTGGCTTGTATGCACTGATGAGAAAAGCTCATTTTGAATTTCAAATAAAGCTTGTAGGACTACAGAATACTCATATAAGCAATTCCCATATTAGAAGGCATCTTCTAGGAAAGCAATTAACATTCCATCTCCTGTATTTTCACCACTGGAGAATTTGGGCGCTGACAACCATTGACATCTCCTTACTTACTCCATTTCCCCTTGCACATCCAGCTCCCAAACATGAGTGCTGTTTAACAGCTCCAGCCCTCTTATTAGTGATAATAACAATGCTTGGGTGAGAGCAATTACAAAGCAGCCTCTCGAGAGACTTGGCAGTCATTTCCCCTCTTGCTAACTATGTCAGGATCCGTGTCACTTACAATTTGACCAAAAAGCAGTTCAAACACTTCCCCACGGCAATGTGCAACTCTGATTCTATCAATCAGCAGGCATCAGGACAGTGGCAGGAGGCTGCACACAGGCTCAGCAGGGCAGCCTCAAACCAAATGTGCCACGGGCTGGCAGCAGTGCTGGATGGGGGCTCTGAGTGCCTCTCAGCAGGACAAGTACTGTGCTGCTGGCAGAAGGCACAGACAGTTTCCATAGGTACTTTCTATACAGTGTATTTCTAAGGATGGTATCCGTGTCCCTTCCACATTGAACTTCTTGTGATCACTATGCTAATAAAATTTTTAAAAATGCCCCATGTTAGTAGAAAAGTATGAAATAAACTGTACCTTATTTTCAATGACTCAACCAACTAAACTCAAAGCCTCCTATATTAAGCAATGGAAACAGGGGCAGAGATCTTCCATCATGTCTCCAAACAGGTGCTTTAATAGTCCATATTCTTTTCAGGTCAGTACACAATCCTGAAAAAAATGTAACATGTGGTACTGAATAACAATTTATTGGTGTCAGAAAGATCTTTACAAATAAACAAATTGAATGAGGCATGAAAAATACAATTTCAGTTTGTTGAATAAATTTGTACACACCAGTCCTGTTTTTCCTGCTTTGGATTCTTAATAAGATCTCTGGAAATATTCTCAAAAATGTATTTTAGGAAGAAAAAAGGTTTAGTTCTGAAATTCTAGGCTATATTACAGATTTATGGGCATACTTGACCAGAACACAGTTATTATTTTGGAAGTAAAATTCATCTTCTCCAGTATTTACCCTTCTTGTACTAGCAGGACCTTTCTTTGTCCTTCTCTTCTTTCCCTGCACATACCGCCAATCATTTTAATGAAGTTGCCAAGGTTTTTCCCCTTTCTTTCTCTAAACTTTACTGTGTGAGTGAACTCACTCAAGATTAGATTAAGCACCAGAATATGTTTTAGTAAACAGAATTTACTCCCGACCTTCAGCTCCCCATGCACTGTTACAAACCAATCTTTCATTCCCTTAAGCAACATCTGAGAAAGACGCCTCTGTATAAAAGAGTTACAATTCATTGAGACTCCAAGGGATAAGCTGTCAAAAAAATGCATTGAACAGGGTACATCCAATAATACTCTTGTCTATTTAAACCACATCAAGGTTTCTATTCTGTGCACTGCTCAAATGTCAGTTTTGAATCTTGTTTACTCATTCAAAAAGTAGCATTTAGGTATTTTAACTAATTACGTGATAATATTTTGATTACACAGAAAAAGCAGTGGTAGAGGAACCCATAAATTTGAATAAGAGGCTTTCAGACATGAGTGACATCCTTTATCGCCCTCAGAAGACCAATCTGCTTCCACTCAAATCCGTCTCCTTTTCATTGTAATGAACATTAAAAAAAGTCTTCATGGCCCATGTTTAACAACAAAGTTTTGGCCTTGTCCCTGTATCTCCACTAAGTTTTGCATTCTCCTTTATGCACTACCACAATTAGGACAAATTTTCAAACAAACTGACCTGCAGCAAATAATAACATTTTTGTAAGCCAGAGTAGCTGCATTTTGCCTGATTGTGTAGAATCCTAGCAATATTTAGGTTGGAAAAGACCCTTGAGATTGAGTCCAACCATTAATACTGCACTACCAAGTCCACCACTATATAAAAGCTATACAGGAGCTTCATAATATCACTCCCTGCTGACCCAAATTAATTGCTGTCACAGGCCATGATTTTGATGAATTTAAATTTAAATGAATCTGCTATCAATTCACAAAATATAATTGAGAAGAAGGACTCTTCCTTTAATTTTTCTTAAAACCCTGTGCATTGGGGAATGCACAATACAGAGTGGAGAAATCATCAAAGGAAAGGATGCTACATCTTGCAAGTTAGGACAGAACTAATCCCAGGCTTCTGAAACCTCTAGTCAAAAGTAAAGGTGTCAACAAAACAGAAGCCAGCCCCAAGACAGCTGCAGCCCCTGGTTACCAATAAGTTGTCTATGCTCACAGAGCTCCACAGAACCCTCTGAAACAGAACCAGAGCAGCAGCTCCGTGCCAGGACTGCAGAACTTGAGCCCCTGTAACAGGCCCATGCCAGCACTCTTCCCACTTCCAGCATCTGTCATTCAAAGTGGAAAATACATTTCCTGCATCATCACTCTCCCTTTTCCTTTTTAAAAAAAAAAATACTCCTGAAACTTTTATTTATTTATGCAAAAGGAAACTGATCTCACTGAACTGTAGAGTTCCTGGGAGTAATGATGTCCTGATGACTGCAACGTGTGAAAGTGCCTATACCTGTTTAATTTTAATCACATGAACTGCCCTGCTGAAGTCAATGAGACCATACTCAAGACATAATTAAAGTGCATTTGTTATTTTAGGGACAACTATTACGTCTGGAGCATACACACTCATTTAAGAGAGAGTATAATATTTTGTGTGTGGTAGAGCAATGCATCTGGTGTGCTAATGTACAAAACCCCCACCTTTTAGCAGTGAGATTTTCAGTTGACCTTGAAGTCTGATTTTTCAACATAACACCAAGCCCCAGATGGGTGTCAGAAAGTTACACCCCACTAGGTTGTAAATTCTACCACTAGGTAGAAGAAAACCAGAAACTAGATAGAAAAAAACAGAAAACAACCTTACTCCTTCTAGCACGATTTGCTCTGGAGACCCTACCAACCAGAGGTGTATCTGGGGACACTTTCCACACTCAAATGAGTGCAGAGATTATAAATGTTCCTGTAGCCTCTAAAAAAAAAAAAAAAAAACAACATATAATTTGATTCTGTGGGTAAAACCACCTTTTTCTTCCTCTGTAATGGTATCAGTTTTGGAGAGTGAAGAAGTGCTGCAGGTGACAAGTAAAAGAGAGTAGCAGCAAGACATTGGCTCCTCAACCTTTGCATCATTGTGCATTGTCAGAGTTTGGTACTCGGTATAAGGTCTGAGACACGCTGAAGCAAGATGCAGTAGTACCTTCCATCATCATAGACCTTTTCCCAGATGTACTCTATGTTATGTAAATAATAGTTTGAGTCATCTAAGCTATTTTTTATCTAAGAGTAGACCATCAGCAGAAATTGATGATTTCAGGCAATTTAAAAACTGAAAGCTTAAGATTACTGGATCTGCTAGACACTATTATTTTTGTATTTACCATCCTCAAAATTATTTCCAGTTTCATATAATCATTCAACTTTTATGACCCTGTCACTGCAGAAGCAACACAGTGATATTTTCTAATATGCATTGTTTGTCGCGATATGAAATAAACAGCAGCTAGGTTGTTATTTTCATCTGTTGCTCCTGCTGCTCTTTTCCTTTATAAATTGTTTGTAAACTTCTACAACAACTCCACTGTCTGTTACTCAGTCACATCCCAAAAACAAGTACTGAGTTAGTTAAGCCTCATACTACATTACAGATTCAGAAATGTCAGCCATAGAAAACACCCAATAAACACAGATCTCACCTCTGCCATAGAGATTTCATGCTCTACTGATACGTGTCTCACTAAAACCCCAGGCTAAAACATTTCATCATAAGTGCCAGATTTTGGTGTAATTCTATGTTAATGTCAAACCCCTGCTGTCCTGTGTTCCACTGCTTGAAGACCTTGCCTTCTGCAATCTTTACGTCCATTCTTTGAGACTTTTACTAAAACCTGTCTTTGATGTTATCATGTGTTTCTCATCTGCTCTTACACTGGGATTTCCCCCACTGTTATTTTAATTTTGGTGATGAGTGCAGTTCAGGAGAATTTCTGAAAATTTCATTTAAAAATATTCCTCCAGATAGTCTAGAGAAAGATGCAGGATGAGCACAGGATGAGACAGTTAAGGAGAAGCACAACACACACAGCCTATACCTTAATGAAAACAGGTGTGCTTGTACCAGAGGGACACAGATGCACGGCAGAATTCCTAAGCCAGGTTCCTGAGTGTGTTAAGCACCCATTATGGGACCCTACATGTGGGAGAATACTGGGATACTTGGTCTCACCAAGTACTGCTCTTCATGTGATTTTAATACCCACATTTTCATCTGCTGCTACAATCCACCCTTCTCCCCTATCCACTAAATTAACCCTCCTGCTTTCACACAGCAGGTCACTTACGTGAGCCTGATACAACCATTATATACCTCACCTCTTAATTTGGCAGAGAAAACACCCTGATTTCCATCCTACTTAGTTATGGGTGATACTATACAGTAGTTTTTCAGCATACTTGAGGAGAAACTGGAAAATGTCCTTAAATATCTGACATCATTATCTGATTGGTATGTGTCTGCACACTATTTAAAGGTGCACACTGCCCTTGTATGTAGGAAGAAGAATAAGGGGCGTATTCGTGGTCTTATCATCTAGTTAGGCTTCAGCTAGAAAAAAAGAGTAATTCATTATCCAAAGAATGTTAATAACCCTGGCCATAATTAGCAAACTGACAGCTCCTGGCACTCTTTACTTTCTTGTGTGTACTCACTCAGGATGTCTTTAAAGACATTAATTACCTGCATTTTTTACTTCCCAGAGATCTTCCATTTTCCATGGGATTCTCTCAACCAGTAGACCTAAATTCAAAGAACAATGAATAACTGAAAACAGAATAGTATGGGGAGAAAAACCCCACCACACTATGCTGACAGCACTTTAGGACCATTCACACATGATTCTGAAACTCAGCTAAACAAGTAGCCAAACATAAAGCATCAGCTGTTTTTTTAATTGCAGTTTTGTATTTTTGTTGATTTGTTGTTAAAATATACAATTTCTTGGGATGGACAAAATACAGAGAGAGAAATTTGGATGGTAAAACATAAAATAGCAGCTCAAGGAAGCAAGATGTAATGCATTCTACATGACATATAAGATATTGTAATTGTATGATGTGGACTTCTGAAAGAGTTTTGGGAGTATGAGGAACCACATTAGCCTGGGGAAAAAAAGGCTGAGCTTAAGGCCAAATGTAAAATAATTGTTTACTTTATGTGCAATTAGTGTAATCAGGCAGCTGCAATCTATCCTTGAATTAGAGCCCAGTCCTATTAGACATATGAGCAAACAAAAAAAGGCAAAGCATTGCTCACTGCATCAGCATCCCTGAAGCATTCAAGGTGGCTTCTCTTCAACCTGTCTCATCAGCAGAGAGAAAACTCATCAAACTGAGAAAGCAGCCGGAAAAAAAAGCCTTTCACCAGAAGGCAGAAATTTAAGTCTTGACAGTTTTAAGTCTTGGTGGAGAGACAGAAGACAGAGTCCTGTCTGTTGCCAGGCATTATCTAACTGTATAATCAGAATAAACAGCAAGATTCAGATTCTAAGCCTTCCACAAGCCAAGGCACAGGAGCACAAACTGCTCCCTTAGACCCACCATCAGGGTCTCACAAAGAAAAATTAGTATCTCAAGTAATTTTTCACATCTGCATAACAGCTGGCTGTGGATGAATTGATAATGAAGAAAGTTTATACAGGAGCCCTCAACCCCCTTCATTTCTGTGATAGCCACTGAACAAGGTGTCTTCTTGGTGTTCTTAGGATGAGTGTGATCTTTTAAAATTCCCAAACCACAGTTGTTATGGTTTTCTTTATGCAAGTTGCTCTTTATCTCACTGACAGCTAAGCAGAATAACAGGGACCTTCCAGAAATACAGTCTGGAGATCTTCTCCTAGGACCTCTCTTTATGAGACAATGGAACAGAATGATACATTGTTCTGACTCTTCGGTCAACAATTTGTTCAAAAAGTTCTTTGTCTCATTTAGCTTAGTGAATTTTGGAAATGAATGTAGTGAATGTGCACAAAGTTCAGAGGGCATGTCAGCACAGGTCAGCACCTCAGTTCGTGCTCAGTGCTGCAGGAATGGACTTACAGACTTCCAGAACAGAAATAGTTCCTTGTCTGCCCCAGCCAAACATGGAAAGGGAGAACAAGGCACTGCTGACCATCAGTTTAGATGTGACCAGGATAGGTATCAAGGCTGTTCAAACGGAGAAACCCTTATGTTGCTACTAGCACTGCAAATTCACGTCTTGATTTTCTATAGAATACTTTTCCCATGCAGGCATACCCTTAGAGCAGCAAACACTCTCGAGGATTTCCAAGCTGGTAAGCCATAGCTGAAAACATGTGGCAGAGAAAAGTGTAGACGATTATTTTAATACTGATACAGTCCACAGTCTGCAAGACTGTGTAATTGTCAGTGCTTCTGTTTTAAACTCAGGATAATTCAGTAAAACAAAACAAAACAAAACAAAACAAAACAACAGCTGTTACACTGTCATTATGGCTGATTGCTGAAATTTACCTTCCATGAACGTTGTTTTTTTTTTAGAAATTCAGGTAGGAGTGCACTAACCTTGCCCATGCCACACCCTGGGTGAACTTGGCCACAGTATCAGCCAAGGACATATTATAAAACTGTCAAAACTCCCGACCAAAGGGCAAAGTGTAGTCAGGTGACAGGAGTAGTGGTGTGGGAACAGGCTGTGACTCGAGAGCCTTTCCCACACAACACCTGAGCTACACCCACCTATCATCCCCTGCAGGCTGCCCCCTCCTGGAGCAGAACTATTCCCAGAAAAAGCTGCAGCAGTTAGCATGGGAGCTCGTGACCTGGGCAGTCCAAATGCAGTAAAAGAAGTATTAAAAGACACTCTTCATCCTGAAATAAAAGAGGCATCACCAGAGAGCAACAGGGGAACAGAGAGGGAACACAGAAGGAGAAGTTAGAATATAGAAGTCTATCATGCTGATGTTAAAAGAAAACTGAGTTACCTATGCATGGGCATTTGACAACATTTGAGTCACAACAGGATGTATAAAGTGGCATTGTGGAGCCATCAGATATGGCACATATCCTGTAGAGCACCAATGTCCTTCCAGATCAGCAGCTGGATATCCCATGGGTTGATCCTCAGGCAGCTCAAATGGTGCAGAAATCTACATCTGAACTTAGGTGGGCTTTAGGGTGACCCACACAATTGTCGAGTGATTGTGTTGACTGGACCTCCACTGGCCATGGGCACAGTTTTGGCTCATGCCACCTACATAGGGACACAACTTGTTGTCCTTTGCTGAACCCCACTGGTACTGTTAGGTGAAAGGAATGCAGCCACAGAGTCAGTGCACATGCATACACAGTAGGTTACCAAAAATGTATTGATCATAGGATTTCAAACTCTCCTGAGTGGACGGCTTACTGCAGGCACAATGGAGAAGTGAACAAAGACTAAGATGGTTTCTCCCCTCAGAGAACATGTCAGGTTTTTAACATTTTGAACATTTAAGGTGAAACACACAACTCCTCATCAGAAAGGGCTAGTTACCAATCTGCCTTGATGACATAATACACCTCTGACACGCCCCTCTGGAGCCTGGCTAGCTCTGAACCGCCACACCATAGTCCAGAAGGGCCATGCTGAGTGTGGGGAACTGTCACTGCAGGTGTTGTGTCAGTGACAGAACCTTAGAGCTTTGGCTCTATGGAAACAGACCGTTGTCAAGGGAGAGACAAAGGGGAGAGAGGAGGCTCTTCTGCTCTCAGGTTCCAAGGGCAGAGTTTACTGTCAATGAAAGGAGGAGAACAAAAGAACCCCGAGCACTGCTGCGCAAGAGGTTTTATAGGGTTACAAATTAAGGGGTGGGCAGTAAACCCGCCAGGGAAGCATAGGGGAGGATCATAGGGTGGGCTTTACAGAACACAATCCAATGGGGACAAGAGGAGGAGAAAAGGGGTCACATGGGCCAACGGGGCCTCGAGGTTTAGGGGATTTCCAAGGGGGTGGATATTTCATGGATTGGCCCACGTGGGGATTGACAAGCGAAGGTCTGGAAGGAGGGGCAGGGTTTGGGTGATGGATGGGGAAGGTACTGGAATAAGGGGAGGGGACACGTTGAAGGGCAGTTTAGGGGAGGGTACAATTGCGGAAGAAACCATTGCAAGCAAACGGGGGGGAATATAGGAACAAACTACAACAATATAATTAACAATGAAATCAGGAAAAAACATGCGCTGCAACACACCTCAATTGGGCTTTGCAGAAATCAGATACTATTTTTGCTGGTTGCATTCCAGCAGAGCACTGCATGGATAAGCTGCTCAAAGGAAATATTCAGGAGTGTTCACTGCTGTCTAATAACCTCAGCTTCTTTGATGCAGTTAAGTGATATGGTGATTAAAACCATTTGCCATATTTTAAGATTTTAAAAAAATCAAATAACCATTTTCTCTCTTTTACCCATGCTCAGGAGAACTCGTACTTGACAAAAACTCATTATTTCTGCTGGCTCATAAGGAAGCTGGCATCAGGCCCTATTTGAGGTGGAGCTGTGAGGGTCTCTGTGCGAGTGTCCCCAGTGACCACAGACCAAATGGCCACAAGCTGCTCTACAAACAGTGCACTAAAGACCACCAACTTAGCAATCTTCTGTTTGTAAGCAAAACAAAACCTCAGTGACTTCTTCCAATGAAGTCAAAATTTCCCAATTGTTTTCAAGCTAGATCTGTCCCCAGGAAGGAATGATCTATAATCAACAGGAGTGAAGAAACCACCTGGATGATGACCTGGATTGCAGCTGCAATGAGCGTGGAGTCCCTGGCAGCATCCTGCTTCCAGCAGAATAATGCTGCTGCAGTCTCTGGCCCTGAAGACACTCTCCCTCTACAGTTCACACACATAAACATGTGTCCATAGCCAGGAACAGGGGGACAAGCTCTGTCAGGCCATCAGAAATCAGAGGCTGGAGGTCAGTTTCTTATTACCATCCTGGGCAAAGTCACACCAGAACTGGCTGCTCTGGGGCACACATGGGGGAGTTCAGCAGACAGCACAGCACAAGAGAAGCACATCCACCAACCTGCCACCCAGGCTGGACCAGGTCCCATCGACTGCCAATAACTGGGATGTAGGCTACCCTGGTACTTCCCAAAACAGGATCCCATCCAGGAAATCTGACATTGTGCTTAAGTGCAAAGCAAAGAGCAGTAAAAGGAGATGATCAGGAGACTGGGTAGAAAATCCCATGCCTGAATTAAATAAAAACTGATATAGAAACTCCAATGGGTTACCCCTGTAACTGAGCTCTATGTGCATGAGGTCCCACCTTGTCCTTAGCCATCAGATATTGCTCTCTTCAGAAGCTATGTTAATTACTATTTTAAAAAATTAAAACAATAAAAAAAAAATAAAAAATCCAACACATTTTCACAGCAATCTTGGCACTTATGTATGTGCATTTTTCAATAGAGATGCTATCTACCATTGAAGGGTTCCTGCTTTAAACACTGAGACACAACTGCTTTGCTTTTTCCTGTGAGAGAAAATAATGATTTTGCAGCATGGAGCTTTTCCTGAGGAGCAGGATGGTGGTGGAGCACTCCAAGCGTCCTGGCTCTGTGGAACAGTGCACAAGCTGGTTTGTGACACAGAAGGGATAGCAGCCAGCTGCTCTCTGTGAGAGAGCAGGGAGCATCTGCTGTCCTCCTGGAACAGCCAAGGCACAGGGAAAGAGCAGAGCCAGCCAGGGCCCCAGCTGGGGAGCCAGCAGCACAGAGAGGAAAGCAAATGCCTCTCATCAGGCCCCAATTAGCACAAACGTGATTAGAGAGGCCACCTCCCCTGCAGGCGGCTGAATGCTTGGCCAAAGACAGCAGTGAGGGAGGGACAGTGGGAAGTGAGGGAGAATGATAACAGAGGGGGAGAGCTGAGAGGGAGAAGGGAGTGGAAGAGATGGACAGCAGGGCCTGTATGCTCTAAGATAAAATACCAACCCCATTAGGTAGGTAAATGCATTTCAGCCTTTCCCAGAGCAAAGAATTAGCCCAATGACTTTGCCAGTAATCCAATACTCCTCACCTCAAGCCACACAGAGCTCCACTGAGCAACTCAGCTGTGTCTTGCTGACAAAGAAAGCAAACCCTTGCTGCTGTTGTACTAGAGAACACAGCCCCTGACCATTTCCATGTGCTTTGCTATCATTTCTTGTGTTGAGCCACAAAGAACTCCATGCTGTGGGGCCAGGCTTCGAACCTGTACAATGTACACCAGGGCTGTTGATTAGACCATCAGCATGAAGCAGGACAAATATTGTTCATATAAATGGCACTCCAGTTTCCAACAGAAGGAAAATTCATAACCATGTGGAGGAAAATGCATTCTTCACTGGAGAGGTCAGTGCTGGCTTTGGAGGGTGGTGAGCCCTGTTAGGAAGGTGAGAGGGAGGCAGATGTAAATCACAGCCTTCATGTGGTGCCTTCCAAGGGGTGAGCTGTAGTAGTGCTGTGTTTATACTCACCAGCTAGCAAAAACAAGACCCTCACTAGGTAACAGCTCTGCTAGCAGAAGGATTTGGAAGTGGCACCATTTAAAATTATGTGTAAAAGGATTTTAGTGTTCATTAAAAACATTGCCTATTATCTCTATTTCTTGTCTAGAAAAGGAAATATCTTGTGCTTTTTTTTTTCCTTGTTCTGTAGAGCAGTATGGAGTTGGAAGTTTATTTTGCCAGCTGATATGCTTGCTAATCATCCTTTTTCCATTTCTAAAATCCTTTAAAACATAATAAGGGAACTTAGTGACCAATGCATAATGTCAGCCTTTTCAAAGAATTGTATAGAAGCATAAAAGGCAAAGCTCTGACATTGAAGCTCAGAGATGCAACCTCACACTCTGTACCCATTTACATATTGTGTTAGGAATGCCTAGACAGTATTAACAAAACATAAACCTCTCAAATAAGACAACAGCAAACTAATATGTGCATATTTTGTCTACAGTACTCTAAGCTTCTAAAAAGGTTAAATAAATATTAAATTATACTTTACTAATTCATTCATTTTAAATTATTTAAAATAAAATACAATTAGTTAATTAACAAGTTAAGCTCTTTACACTATTTATCTCCTTTCAAAAGCCTTTCTAAAGGTTCATTGAGCATTGACATCTTTGACTAACTTGGCAGGATGCAAGTTATTTTTATTTCTTAAGTGATTGTATCTCTGAAAAAACAAACTTGCCTGATGCTTCGTGTCCTTATCTCTGACTGAAGCCAGTAGGAACTGGAGCTGTTTATAGCTTCACTGATACATAGAAAGCCTTCATTTTTGCATGGAAACCTACAAGAATACAATTATTTTTTCACCATCCCAGCCAATCTCTTCACCTCTGCCAGGCTCACATAATTTCAGTTGGCTGAAACAGCAGTCTCAAGAAGGAAGGAAAGAAAAGCCAGGAACATTGTGGTCTGGCAGATGACTTTGGTTTCTCAACAAGTCTGTGCAAGTGTCAAGTGATTCACAAATGGTTCAGCAAATGTTGTCTCTGCTGAAATCAGATAAGGGTCAGTTCCAGGTGCCACATGGAGCACATGAAGCCAGAGCCAGTGCCGGGATTGCAGGGGCTCTGGTGGATGCAGTGTCCTGCTTTTTCCCCTGGAGAGCTGCCCCCATTCCACAGAATATCTGCAATGGCTGGACTTTGCTCTTCCAGCCTCAGACGGGCCTAGCTCAGGACAGGAGATGTGCACTGTTCCATCTCCCCTCACCATGAGGCAGGGCTGACTGTACTTGGTGCTGAGAGCAGCACCTTGCACAGGGGCACCAGGAAGCCCAAGAGGACACTCATACCTTGTGTGACACTGTGCTCCAGTACCCAGTTGCACACAGCTTTTGCCTCCTGGGAAACGGCTTTAGTTCAGTCTGGGCTGAATGCTCAGCACTACAAAATTGGATGGAACAAATTTGCTCTGTATTAAGGGTTCCTGGGAGAACCACACACAGTGCACAAACACCCAGATTAGAAAACTTAATAATTATGGTGTTTTGGAAACATTTTTTCCCTAGTAATCCAGAATGCTAATCTGAATTACCAGATTATCTGTTCATTCATTACTTAGTACCAGTATTAAACCAAAGGAAGAAAGATTTCAACTAACTTTTATTCTACAATATACTGCATGACTTGAGTTCATGTGTTATTCCTTATTTTCTTCCCTTTAATAAAATTTTTGACGCTGATCCTGAACAGGACAAGAGAATACTTTCACAGAATCACAGAATATTCTGAGTTTGAAGGGACTCAGCTGAATCATTGATTCTAACTCTTAAGTGAATGACCCATGCAAGGATTAAACCCATGATTTTGGTGTTAGCACCATTTTCTAACCAACTGAGCTAATCTCATGTGAAAGAGAAAAAAAAACCCACAACAGTCTAATCATTAAAATATTTTATAAGTCTTTTTTTTTAGGGAGAGAGGTTGTTTTTTTTTTGTGGGTTTGGCAGATGGGGTAATGGAAGCAATTTTCTAGGAGAAATTAAAAATACTATCTGCAATTAATCTTTAAGAACAAGAAATGAGTTCTATTAGGCCGACATTACAGGCTCCTTCTAAGTTCAGCTAGTATAAAAATAATAGAGATTCACTATTCAAAGCCAAAGAACAATAAACTGAAGTGATTTTTGTCTCCAGTGAAGTCTCACTTTCAGTGGAGATAAATAATTACTTTAGACTGTAATAAACTGCATATCACATTTATTTGTATATCAGCTGATTTTAATATTGCTAGATTTTTTTCTTATGCCTAATGATGTTGTAGGCAAATTACAGACCAGTTAAATACGTAAAACAGAAGCCTAAAATCTATATAGAAAAACTAAATGAATGGATCACAATAAGAATGGAAATTAAATAGGTGTTCAAAAATATCATATTTTCAACTCTTAATTTTTTTGCCTTATTTGTCTTGTTCTGCCAAATCTTATCGGTCTTTATATAATTCTTCCCCACAACACTATTTTAAGTCTAGGCCATAACCTGCTCTGGTCTCACAGCTGAACCTGCTTGGAGAGAGAGTTTGGACTAGAGACCTGGACTAGAAGAGCTGAATTCAACATGAATTTCCCTCTGATCCTGTGATCTGTGCTGGCCCCAGCTATTCCGCTCTGGAGCCTCCAGAACATGCCCGCAGGCTGGCCCGCACAAAATCACCCCCAGCACTGGTCCTGGGCTGACCCAGTGCCCACGGTGGTGAGGGGCCCTGGCAGGTGAAAACAGAGTACCACGTGCGTACCCACACTGCTCCTAGAGCCACCCCACACCTCTCTGCTCCAGACTCCTCTGTTACTTCTGAGACATAATTACCATCGGTGGGAGTGGGTGAGGGGTCATTCCAAAATATCTGAAAAGTAAGGATTGTGCTTGTTGCACAGGATGGACTATGTGTGCTGGAGACCACATGTTGTGTGCCTGAGGGTGTAGGGTGAAGGAGACTGAGGGTGGAAGGAACCAGACCTGGGGAAGCCCTCTCCATGTATCCCTTTGGAATGATGGCTCTGTGCTTGGGATCTCTCTGAGCGGTACCTAGGGGACTTTCCTACTCTGAAGAAGGCTGACTGGAGGCTCCAAAGCAAACCCGGTGTGGAAATGCATGCTCACCTTCCCTCCTTGACCCCCTCACACCAATCCCTTAGTTTAGTTCACCACCTTGCAGCCCAGGCTCTAGTAAAGCCCAAATGGCCTTGGCATCTCCTTCAGAAATCCAGGAAGCTGGAAGCTCTTTTATATTTGTCTTTACAAGTTATCATGGAAAGACTTAAACATATAAGTTAGTTTATGGAGAGGGTGCCATAAATAAAATGTCTCTACCAGCTGTACTTGTCAAAAAGGAAAATAACAAGAAATAGACAAACATTTTCCAGCTGGTAAATTCCTGGATGGACACTGAATACGGGTTCACTGAATATTCATATGGGATGAATGATTAAAATCTCCAACCCTTTTCTGCTCATAGAATATACTTTTCAGCCGGGGTTTAGCATCTTGCTAGCATCTGACTTAAAGTCTGCAGGGCAGGAGTGGACCTGTTTATGAAAGAGGTCTGGACTATTGTTTCCTAGAAAAAACTGAAAATAAGAATAACTATGTGATCCTGTCCACAGCAGCTGCTGCATCAGCATGATAAGATCTTACTGAATCTGGATTTTTGTTTAATGTAGCCGTTGCAACATAAATCTAATGAAGCTTGAATACTGGGGCTTATGTTTATTTGTTTTGTATAGCTTTGGAATTGGTATAATTATACAGAACAGCTCTTTTTTTTTTTTTACTCTTTATCCAAGATGTTTTTTAATCTTTAGAGTCAATCAGATTAGAACAAATCTGTTATAACCTTCAAAATAAATTCACGTACATCAAGAATTTGTAGTCAGGTCATCACAAGAGAATTGTGAATGTTCTTTTGTTATTATGTGGAGATCAGGTGATGTTGGGGCACATTTAGAAGGATGCTGCAAAGGGCAAGAAAAGGCTCGATTTCATCATATAAACAACTGTGTCAGAGAACCCACTTGCAACACAGAGGTTGCCCAGCTCAGTTAAAACACAACTCTATAGAGTTACAGAAACTTACTCATCTCCCTAAACCAAAGCTGAAAATTATTGAATAGACTCAGTGAAACCCACAATTAGCCTATGCATGTCATGGTGAATATCTAGAGAAGGTCAAACAGACAATTAATTAAATTCATAGAGAGGATTCAGAATTGCATCTGTGGGCTCAGATTTATTCTTTGATCTCAAGACTAAACCAGACATGATTTGAAAACATCTACACTATTTAACTCACTTGTTAGCCAGACAGGACAGCTGAGAATAGCCAATAGCCTGTGCTGATTCCCAAAGCCAGGCTAAGGAGACACAGCCTATCTACCTCCTCTATATACAGGCAGGGCAGGGTGCAGGCTCCCTTTTAAACTTGGAAGATATTTGCATTTTATGTCTGAACTGTACAAGAGTCCTTTAGAAATGACAGGACAGCCCACCACACCTTCAGAGGTATAGTGACTGATGACTATTAAATGTAAATATTTGTCCTTGGCAGGGCAACTGTCTTGATAAATTAGTTCATTTTCCCAACTCTGAAAGGAGCTCTTGCATCAGCAAACTGAAGGAGACCTGAAAATACTTAGAAAGGGGAAGTAAAAAAGCTGCATTAATACATACAAGCACATTTAGCAGTTTTCCTATATTTGCATATTTCTTATGCCTAAACAGTAAAAAGCCAATCACCCTTTTGGAGTCCTTAGACAGCCTATATTCCAACATTCTCCTTTAATTATCACATGTCCATCAAGAGCTGAACTGCAAACCCACATCCTTAGGGAGCAGGAAAGATTCTAAGCACTGAAAAATCATAGAAAAGGACAAGGTATCTCAGCAATGAAAAGGACTGGCTCCTGTGGAAAGGTAACATGCAGAGTTCATTTGCCAATGACTCTTCTGGAGAGACCATGCAAGACCTCTTCTGGCCCCAAATTAATACATTGGAAGTACAGAAAAAAACACTGGTGAGTTCTCCATATATTTCATAAGGACAGAGACTTAAATTTGCAATCACTTGATAAGAAAGAATGAGCAACTGCTAGCTGTATTTTCAGAGACTACAAGAAATCCTTGGGAAAGAAGCATCATGATCTCATCCAATTTGCTATTAAAACCTTAGACAGATAATGACAGAATTCACATGTTATATATATCCATGCATTCCAAGTTCTGATATTGGGTTCCTTAGGTGATATTTCTAGAGTTTTGGTGTTTGACAGATGGGTTTCTTTAAACATTGAGAGCTGTGTCCGTCATAGTGTTGGACAAATCTATTCAGTTACATTTTAAAGGAGCTCTATGATGGACATTCTCTCAAGGAAACATGTCAAAATTTTTGTCTTAATAGAAATATTTTGAGTTTAGTGACTTACCACTTGTTGTAAAACATTTAATATACTGTACAGAAAATGGATCAGAGCAATAGGGAATGGCATTTCCAGCAGTCAGTCTGAATGGGGCAATACCTGCATAAGCTGGTAGAACATTCAAAAGTCTGAAGACTGCTCTGAGTGTTGTTTGGCTCCTATGCATCACTGGGATTTTCAAATATTAATATATCCTGTTTTTTGATTTCTAAACTCAAGTAATTATCATTGAAAATGAAACTGGGAGAGCTTATAACAGTATGACAGCAAGCATGGTAGAAGAGATGAAGTTTTCAGATACCATTCTGTGATTTGGACTCACATCTCCAGTAAACACCTTACACAACACTGAAGGTGAGAGTTTTTCAACCTTCCCTGATAAATCCTTCCGCTTTGCAAGAGTAACTAAAAACCCATTAACTTCCTAGGTGCATGCACACTAGATTATAGAATTAATATCTTCTGACCCCTACCTTCACTAAATTTCTAATTAGATGAGTAAAATATGCATGTTTTCAGCAACAGAATCTGAGTGACAATGAACTACAGATCCACATTACAACTGCTGTGTTGGGAGGCAAGAAATCCAGTTTTGAAAGTTTGCCTCCAATCTGGGAGGGGACAATTGTCTCTCACACTTGCCAGGTGAGTACCCTGACTACCATGATATAAATTGTATGTAACAGACAACAGGCAATTCTCTGTCACAAATTCAATAATCAGTGACCTTTCATATGCTTCCTAGTTTGCCTGTGTGTGAACACACTGTGGAATTCACAGAATATAGGTGTGCACTGTATCGCTCACCTGCTTAGGCCCACAGACAGACATGTACTGCCTCAGCAGTACAGCAGCAGCAAAAACTTTGCCATGATTGTTTTAGCCATCTGCCAGGCAATCAGACAGCAAAGAGGTGACATACAGATGCTGGAAGTTCCCTAAAACATCAGGGATGGCTTTAAACTCTTTATGGATTTTAGCTTTAGATTAGCTGAAAGGGCTTTTCTATGATCAAAGCTAACTATACATGAGACTAGGCTAGCAGGACCTTTACAGAGGAAAACTGTGTGCATAAATATGCTGATGATTGCAGCAATGCTGCCTGAAAAATTCATAAAGTATTAAAGAAGTGCCCTGACCCATCCCTGTGTTGGGTGAAGTGACTGTGTATGAGCTTGGTTGGTTGGTAAAGGGTTTTGCAACCACTGAGAAGCAGTTTTACAACTACAAGCTATGACTGGGCCTATGGGGAACACTGTGGGAACATTTATCCAACTTGTACGCTACAGAAGCAACAGTAAGAACACTTTTCTGAGGGCAAAGTTTATTTTAACACATGTAACACGTGTTCATTCATGAACTATCTCCATTCAAAATTCAAGGAATCCCTTTCAGGATCAAAGAGAGTTATTCTGGGAGTTAAATTACTTATTTCCTTTACAGTATCATAGCTGTATTTTACTTTGAAAACTCTGGCTCTTCCACTTCTTTCCAAATTACTCAGTGAACTTGATTAGACAGTGTGATAAACATATCAGTCTTTTCATATCAGAATATTCAACCTCGGTATTTTAACACACACTTAAATATGTTAGGCACCAAACCTGGGTTGGATTTTTTTGTTTTTACATTTTAGGCACATGAGAGGTGTATGAAAAAAGGAATTAGTGTAGGCTCAGATGTACTGCAGGGACAAGAAGGTATAAAAAGGGAAAGATGCATGCTATGCTAGCATCCCTAGCCAAAGCACCAGGCAGTTACTTCCCCATTGTAACTGCCTGGTGCAATGCATGTTGCATTTGTTCTCCCTTTCATCTCTTGCTTTCACTGTGATATTCCATCACTTTTCTTCAGCTCTTTGTTCTAATAAGGCTCCCCATATGTTGCCATGAATCACTGTGATGTAAATTACACAGTCCCGTTGAGATCCATGATTGCTGTTCAACCTGGAAAGTGGTTCACCTGGGGTGGATTTCCAAACTTCTACTAAAAAATTAAGTCCACTAATGACAATTGTGAGCAAGCTGGATTGACTTTAGGAGGAAGATGTTTTCTGATTAAGATGCCTAGCTGCTTAATGGAGAAAAAAAAACAAAATCACAAGGGTGGAGAAAGATGCTAAGCAATCTGGTAGTGGTGGGAGAGGCTAAAAGAAGACATGCAAGTGATGTGGGTCTGCCTCTGCCATACAGTGCCCAAGCCCAGAGTCTGAGGATGTACAGTCATGCCTGTATCTTCTATTGTGTGAATCTGAGAGAATTGGGACAGTCACTGATTTAATGTTGAAAGGCCTAAAATTTCCCCACTGGAGACAGCTGTTTGGGAACTGTTCATGTCTGTGTTGTGGCTGCTTTACTTCTCCCAATGTGGCTAACAGGACACTCAGTGACACCACTCAGTGTCACAGTGGAAGTGAATCACTCCCTGATGTGGGCTGCAACACCTGTACTCAGCACCCTGAGTTGCTGAGGGTACAAACCTCAGTCCTGGGACACAGCTGGTCTGCTGGTCTCCAAAATGGGAGCATCCTGTTTCCTGTTAGGGCTTGAGCTCCCCTTTCTCTTTTCTCCTTGCCTTTACCTTCCACTGCCACCACTTCATATTTGCCCCCTGACGCTATAAATCGGAGTGTCACTGACACTGACAATGGGCCGGGAGCAGTGACAGCAATGACCTAAGCTTTACACACGCTGTACTGTTTGCTTGCAGCACCATTGTACCAATCCTGTTTCCGGCTTTCCTCTGGCTCAGACTCTAGCTGTGCTCTGAAAACATCCCTTGTTAATAAAAACTCAGCGAGAAGTGGTTTATCTTACCCCACGTAAAATTCAACTGCTTTATGTTTTGTGATAACTTTAAAAGCCAGCTGACTCAAAGGTGTTTTGAAGAACTCTCCTCCCATGGGAAAACTCTTTGTGTCAGCTCAGGCTTAGTGTGTGCAGGACTTGCCTCTCTTACCTTTGTCTAATGCACTGGTGCCAGAGGGAGACTGATGGCAGATGACAGGCTGAGGGATGGGTGCTGCTACACCTATTTTTATTTCCATTTTATTATCTGCAAGCCTGTTCTGAGACAGGGGCAAAGGTGGTTTTCTTGGGACTCTAATAATACACTCTCTTTCTCTCTGCTTTCCAGAAGGAAGAAATGCTCCCTCTTCTTCAAACACTGTAAGAGTGTATCCATAAATATAAGAGCTAATTCCAAAAAATACAAATAGCAATATTTCAAATCAGAGAATCATATTTTAAACTGAAATGCATTTAAGTTTTAAAATATATTACCTAAATACATTTAAAGTATCACTTAGCTGTGCAGCTGCTATATTGACATACCTCACTAAAGGGAGACAGGGTTACAAAATTTTGTTGCTTGCAATGTTCTCTGACCCTGTGAAAACTCTTCTTCCCCTTAAGTGTTGTTGTCATCACGCAGGATTCTCAGGAAAAAGTGTCTCACATATCTGGAAAGTCAGCTGGAAATTGCTGTTGCACTTTTTCTTGGGAAATTTTTTGTGGCATGCACTTCACAGAAAATGAAAACTCACATCTACTTTTGTCAGTGAGACAAGGATGAAACTGGCTGAAAAATGAAAATATTCCATCAGAAGTTTTTCAGGCATGCATTTAAAGCCAAGGACATTTTAAGAGAAAGGGAAATATGTCAACTTTTTTTAATGTTTTAAACCCTTTTTTTCCATCAAAACCAATGTTTTAAAATTGGTTTTGTATATCAACTCTAAACACAAAGCTATTGTCCACTGAGAAAAACTATATAATATTGCAGGGAGTGAATGAACAGCTTTGATAAGAAAATGAATTTTAGTTGTTTAATAAGACCTCTCTTACTGATACTTGTGTGTGTTCATTTTTCTTATTATTTCAAATGAATGTAACCAAATTATTTATTTTTGTAAGTTCTTAATGCTTCTACAAGACACTAGAATTTGGAACAAACACAAATTAAATTGCATGAAGAAATGTGAATACGTGTTATTACATTATTCAGTGCTGTAGAACTCCAAGGAAAATGCTGAAGGAAAAAATTAAAGCAGATTTGTCAATATGGGAACCAAACCTTAGTATTTCATTACTAAATTCATTATGTCTATCAGCTTATTGCTCAGATTAATTGTCATTGTGTTTAATTAATTGAATTGAATAATCAACCTTCTCTATACGCCCAGCATCCCATGAAGCATTTAAATATGTAATGACATTAACTACACTCTTACACATCTATGTATCAACTGCTTTAACAGGAAAGAACGCCCTAGTAATTAACTGTGCTTAAACTTTTATTGTTGTCTCTCAGTTTTAAAGAATATTGATTTTTAGGCAAGTTGTTATGTGAACCAGTTCTTGTATATCTGTAAAAGAATAAAAAAAGTGTTCTTTCTCAAAAAACTGCACCCATTCTACATATCAACAAGAACTTCACCCTAAGTGATCTCAGAATTACAAATTTCAGTCATGATTAAGGCAAGCATCATATCTGGGATTCTCGCTGTGAACGGGTAATTGTATGTCTTATGGGGCTTCTGGAGATCAGAGCTACATGTCTAGAAACAAAGATGATGTAAAATTAAGGGAAAAACCAGCAGTAGAACTAAGTTGCCAAGAGAATATTTCTGGTTTGTGCATTTCTGAGAAGGTCTTCACTTAAGAGCTAGCCCAGACTCTGACTCCAGGGTTGCTTGTAACCTTTCTCTTGTCACAGTGAGAACCTTGCTGGTAGCAAAGTGGTGTACCCTGAAACTTCATAATGAGTCAGGGAGGCTCATCTCTTCTTTTCTAAACTTGTTAGCTACAATTTAATGATTGCAAAGATGAAGTATGAACTAACCACCACAAAAGCATTCTAGTATTACCCCAGAAGTAATAGACAACCTAAACCAAACCAAACCAAACCACTAAAAAAATATGCATGAAAAAAATCGGAGATAAAACTGTCTTTTGTTTCCTGTGTTAGAACAAAAGTTATCTATAATTCAGTTATTATACTGTATCTCACATGAGATCACGAGTTGAAGTTGGACTGGCCCAGATGATTACCTACGACTTACAAGTCTAATTTTCGGGAGTTTACATTACAGCCAATGGCTCTGTCCTGCCTGTTCAGTACTGCCAGCCCCAGACGGGAATTGTGCCCTGTGTTTCTGAAGGGCAAAGGTTTGTGACACGCAGTTCAGACTAACGCCGTTCCACTGCACCTTACACTTTCCACGTGCACAGCCCCAGCGCAGCTGTGGGCCAGGAAAAAACGTGCCCCTGATGCTGCCGCTGCCCCGAGAAGGGCAGGATGCCGCCAGCACAGCTCGGGGCACAGCTGGGGACACAGCTGGAGGCACAGCTGGGGGCACAGCTCGGGACACCGCTCGGGTCACAGCTCGGGGCACAGCTGGAGGCTCCGCTGGGGATACTGCTGGGGGCACACCTCGGGGCACAGCTGGGGGCACACCTGGGGGCACTGCTGGAGGCACAGCTGGGGGCACCGCAGGGGGCACAGCTGTGCTGCCCGCCCGGCGTACCCGGACTCTGCTCTGCCGTTGTGCTCTGGAAGCCCGTCCCGTCCTTTCCCGATCATTCCGAGGTTTCCCGCTGGAGCGCAGCGCCCGGCACGGCCGGGCAGTGAAACCCGCACCGCGTAAGGTCCACGAAAGGAGCGGGGCAAGGCGCTGCCCCCCGACGGGGAAGATGCGCTGGGGTCTGCCGGGTCAGGCCCTCCAGCAGCGCCCCGTCCCCAGGCAGCGGCCCGGGAGAGGATGTTCCTGAGGGCAGCAAACC
>VXBU01008765.1:1186048-1268867 GCA_013400315.1 Bombycilla garrulus
TTTTTTTTCCTTATGCCACTTCCCTCTCGGGACTGGAAGCAGGATCCGCGTCCCTGAAATTGCTATGCCAGCTGAACTCTCCCGGGCCGTGGGAATGCACGCCATCTCCGACCTGCACTCCTCCCTCCCCCTGCGGCTCCTCAACAAGGGGCCCGAGTACCTCCGCAGGCAGCTGGAGGCCGGCAAGCCGGGCAGGAAAAGTGCCGTGGAGAGACTGGCCGCCGATAAGGCCAAGTACGTAAAGAGCCAGCAGGTCATCAGCACCAGGCAGGATCCCGTCATTGCGCTCAGCTCAGCCTCGGAGAGCAGCAGCGAGACCTGTTCCGTGGAGAGCAGAGCCGCGAGCAGGGAGCTGGGCAGAGGCTCGGGCGCGAAGCCCCTGGAGCTGGGCAAGGCGGTGAGCTCCGTGCGAGCCCCGCTGCAGCACGGCCCCACCATCGCCAGGCGCAGCACCAGGAGGCAGATGCGGCCGGATTCCCTGGTGATCTACCGTCAGAAAAGTGAGCTTGGGAGAGGTCAAAGCCAGGACAGCTCTCGGGGGAACTTGGTGAGGAGGATCTTGAATGGGTCCATAAAGGAGAAACAGTTGGCTTCCCCTGAGTTGCCCAGAGTCATGGAGGACGTCGCCGCCACCGAGGGCAATGAGCCTCTCACAGCAAAAGATGATGACCGTGAGCCAAGCGACCGTGGAGCGGTGCAGACCGTCCCTGTGAGCACTGAAGGGGCAGGGGTATGTACAAAAGAGCATGAGAGACCCTCAAAACTGAATACACCTCCTGAAGAGGTCAAAGAGGTGAAGAGGAGAGGTCTGCATCGCTCCCAGTCGGACATCAGCTCTCGCTACTCCAAGTCCTTCGCTGAGTTTGAAACATTTTTCAAGTACTGTGGCCTGGAGCAGGAAGTCATTGAGGATCTTGGGAGAGAGAACTTCTCCGTGGTATCTGACAACGTCTCCTTCAAGATCCGCAGCATAAGCGTGGCCACGTCGGACAGTGAGTTCACGAGGCATAGCGGGGATGAGGGGCTGCTGGAGGACGAGCTCACAGAGCAGGTTCCCAGCAGCACCTCTGTGATTGAGCGCAACGCTCGCATAATCAAATGGTTGTACACGTGTAAGAAAGCCAAGGAGACCAACAAGGTGATCCAGGAACTGGCGTGATGGCTTCATTCAGCATGCGTAGGAGCCTGCTGAACTCAAGGTGTGTGCAAAGCTTCGCCCTGGCAATTGGTGTTTCTCTTTCCTTTTTAGAGAGCAGTTGACTTCTCATGTTTATATTAGTCTTTTCAGGAAGCGCTGAGAGAAAATGTATTTTGTTTACCACATGTTCCAAGTATGTCTTTTTTGCAAAGCAGAAATCTTTGTTATTACAGAAACCAAAATATAATCAATTAAATGCTTGCAGCTTGCCAGGTTTAGATTAGACCCCCCACAGGAAATTAAAGAGTCAGTGTCTGTGAAGTATACCTGCACTTTGCAGATTCCTGCTTCACAAATACCTTATTTCTTCTAATTTCTGCTATATTAAATGCTAGGAAAAAACCTTGGAAGAGTATTCAGCCTTTAGTTACTGTTATTTGGATAACAGAGTGAACAGTCTACTACTAATTAGGAGTACACTGTATTTATACTGTTCTGCTGAAACTATTACTCATCAGGAGTGCGCTGTATTTATACTACACTGCTACAGATTCCTCCTCTTCACTCTCTCTCCTTCCCCTTGCACATAGGCACCCCCAAGTATCAGGAGAGCAAAACTGAATCAGTGCCCTGCTAGCAGTCTTATTTCCTCCCTGGTTTTCTGTTGGGACCATAGAAGTTTGTTCCAGGTGACTTCACAGCTTTCCACAGTTTGGGTTTTCCTCTGCAGTAGATTTTGCTGTGTGGTTTGGTGCTGGTAGTTGGGAATGGGTTGTGTGGTTTGCCATGGTCAGAGGAGTACTCCACTGTTTTAAGTTAAAGATAATTAACACAGAGGTCTGGATCTAGGCTTGGAAATCAATTACTTCACAGACAGAAACAGAACATATTTAGCTCTGGTAAAAGCCACTCTCCTGGGTTGAAAAAAAGCAGTGTTTATTTTTCATAAGATCTCTTGAAAAAGAGCTATATTCATGGAGCCTGTGATGCTGATAATCTATGAGATAAGAGTTTTTCTTCTTCCAGTACATAAAGCCCCTAGGATAACTACCGCAGTTCACCGTGAGGTATTTAAAAATTGCATGAGTAGGTCTTGATATGAAGGATTGCATGCATGTTTTCTGACAGTTCGTAATTGGTGCGTGAGAAGAACATCATTTGGTGTAGATACAGCTGTTGATAGAGCATACTGGTCTTAGGAATGTGGAGAGTTGTAGTGCTTGAGCCTCATTCCTATGTGGATGTGAGGCTGTCACTCTAAATTCCTTTAATCTGTATAAGGTAAAAATCCATTTCTTTGGAACTGGTTTTAATGATTTGAAATTCGCTTCACCTTTAGAATTAGAATTTTTCTCAAAAGTCTGTTTTGTTCCTGCAAGAGGAGGAAGATGGGGAGAGAGCCATTTTACAAAATCTTTTCAGGGCCATGCTGATAAGAATGTTCTCAGGTATCCAGCTGACAGCTCAAAAGAGGTGTTGTTATGTAACAAATCCTTTCCCAAATAATCTTAGCAAGAAGAAAGGGCTCTCTTGAACTAATCATTTCTGCTTGCTCATCCTTCTGTGATAAAAGTCCAGAGAGATGCACAAAACAAAATGAGGAAGGTGGTGGTTTTGTGAAGCTCCTTGCATCCAGCCTTGCTAAGCAAGAGCATGGGAGGCAGATTCCAGCAAGCATGAACCACGCAAGAAAAACAACACATAAAAGCCTGTGTGCTCCTGTGTGCCCCTAAAGGGGGTAGGGTCCACATCGTCCCCACAGAGCTGGCTCCAGAGGGAGCAGCTTGTCCTTTCCCCATCGATTTGCAGGGTGCTAAGTGTGTCTAGTGCTGCACCCGAGGCAGGAGATGTTGGTGAGCCCCCTGGGGAGCATGCAGTCTGCAGAGGAGGTGCTGCACAGGGCAAAGGCAAGGGCAGGAGCGTGGGAAGTACCAGGAGCTGAACCAGGGTAACCCCACATGGGCTTGGTCAATGGCTTTTTATTTTTAGCCTATAAGATAAAATGGTAGTACACAGTCTAACAAGGGAGTGAAAAGATGTCCATGAAATAAACAGTGAGGTTATTGAGGACATCCTATGTTCATTCTGCAATAACTTGAATAGCTAGAATAAGGGAGCACTTTGGTAGCAATTTCCTTTGGCACCAAAATTTTTGACAGTTTAGGAAAGACTAATTCAGAGGGTCGTAATTTATAAACCTAATTTTAAGAATACCAGGGCTGACTCTCAGCTGTTGGATTTCAGCTGTCGGGTAGTTTCTGAAAACTGAGAACATCCTTATCATTTAGGCCACAGAAGTGGGAAGTTCAGAAAGGTCAGCTAAAATTACCTGTAAACAGCACCCAGAATAAAGGACAAAGGTCATCAAGACTTACCATAAGTTAAATAATACATTTACTGGACAGAATTTAAGGAGAGATTTGTTATCATCACGTGATTGCAAGATGAGTCTTGTAGTTCTGGTCTAAATTTTCATTCAGTTCTACATTCTCTTGGACAACACAGCGTCAAGTCAGATATCTATATGTTTTCACAATAGCCAAGTATTTGGCTCTGTTTAATTTGCTTATTAAAGGGCAGTGGACTGCTGTTCTCTGCTGGAGACTAATGTGCTCTTCCTGGTGTTCCCAGGCACATCCTTAGAAGTTCCTGGTTTTCTGCAGAGGCTTGAAAATTGTTGCATCTTCTTTGGACAATGAGGCAGAAACCTCATTTCTGAAATCCCAACATTCGTTATGTATAAAACACTTTTCAAGAACTGCAGAGCTTTTATGGGCCAATGATCATTCCATTCATATTTTATATTCTCTGTTTAATTTTTCATGAGCTCTCTGGGACCTGGTGGAGCACCATGTAAATAAAAGAGCTGTTTAAAGGGTCAGGTTCTTTAGCGTGTTTCATCAGAGAGAAGATTGCAGAGTGTGATTGTGAGCTTCAGAAAACTGAGTCATTGACAAAATGGTCATTGCTGTTTCTTGGTAGAAAGCTGTCTGGGTTCACCTCTGCAGTTCAGTTACTCTCACTGTCAGTCCTGGTTGATTGTAGGAGGAAGTTTCACTGTGCATTCTCCTTTCTGAGCTGAATCAAGATTATTCGGCCTTGAGTTTCTCATCGTTCTTAAATGGGTGGTGTTATTCAAGTGGAAATCTCCAGGGAGGGTGGTTTACTATATTGGCAGTAGCCACAGGCAGCTGAATAAAAGCTTTAGAGTATCACCTTATGCTTGTCTGACGTGATAAATAACAAATGACACACTTTTTCCTTCTTTCTTCAGAATCATTAATTTGGAAGTTAAGCAAAACCAGACGCAGGAAGAAACTGTTCCCTCATCTGGGTTATGTGTACTTTCTCCAAGTTTAGTATTTTGTTATTGCTTCCTACCTTCACCCCCATCCCCTGGAAGCCTCACTGTTGTCAAGCCCAAGAGTGTCCAAGACTGCAATGAGAAGTGGAGATTGTGAACTGTGCCCCAGCAAGGCAGCAGGAAGCAAAAGCCCCTGGAAAAGCGAAGCATGGCAGCAGCTGCTGTCCACAATAATATTCAACATCAGCTCACTGCCTCAGGATGTCATTCCAGGTTGTGACAGAAGGTCTGTTTTGTGCACCCATCTCTTTCCAGCAATGAATTTGTCAGCAGGGATGGGGGGAGAAAGTGGGAATGAAATGGCACTGACCTCTGGGTCAGGTGTTCTCTTGCAGACAGACTCCACCTGGATATTCAACGGTTCTGCCTTACCATGGCTGTTTGATCAGAGCTCATCCTGACATCATTCACCATCATTTGCTTGGCTGGTGAGGACTGTGGCAGTCTTATCTGAGATACCTGGCAAACATGTTGTAAGCTAAATCCCTGCCAAACCTCTTTGGGAGCATGCAAGCCAAATTGGTGTACCTTGTATCCATCTAGTTTGCTCTTGCTAGTTTGTCACGCAGCTTGCTCAGCCATTGGGAAAGAATAGCAGCAAAAACTTCCTGGAGCACGTTTCCAAGAAAGAGGCATTGAGGGATGTTTTGCATTGTTTCTGCCTTGCAGAACGGTATAGTTTGTTTGCAATGTGTGCCCAACTCTGACATGGTAAACATTGCAAGGTTTGGCAGTCGTGGTGTAGCACCTTTGGTTTTAGGCAGTAAGTGAGCAGGCTCTTACAGAATGGCCTTGGGGGACAGTGGCAGGCTGAGTAAAGCCACACTTTCCTGGTGTGGGTCTGCAGGAGGGCCGTGCACATTTGCATCGCTGTGCTGCAAGGCAAGAAGGCGTGCTGGGGCACAGCCAGGCCAGGGAATGTCCTGATGACACCCAATGCAGGCAACACCTTACTCAATGTCATCACTAAAATGCTTCCTTTGGGCTGCCTGAGTTAAACGTGATTTAAAAGGTGATACTTGGATCATTAGTGCAGTGAATGAGGCCTCTGCAGTAGCTCATGGAATTTGCTGGCTGTGTCTCAAACACCCCAATCTGTCACTGCCTGCTGGAAAATCAAAGCATTTCTGTGTGGACATTACAAAACACAAAACAATGCAAAAAAGCCACTTTCCCTTTCATTTGCAGTGATACCTGTCTGTGAAAGCTGCCTGATCGGCGTAATGTTGACTTCAGCTGTTAGTCCTGCAGAGGTTAAAAGCTTACTTTGTGTTACCATGATTGTGGAAGAGTTGCCCTTGAAGAGCTAGTCGACATCAGCTAAATATTATCTGAGTTGGACTTCCATGGGTTTTAAATGTGCTTGTCAGTCCTTGGATGGCTAGTTCTCAATTACAGCGCCAGTTTGGAAATGCATTGTATTCTGTTTCTAGTGTTAGGTACTAAGGCCTACGTGTCTGAAGCTCTTAAGATAACTAGATAAAAATCCCATATAAAATAATTGTTGAAACCACTTTTCAACTGGGAGAAAACTAAATAATTTGTATGAGTTCCTTCAGACTTAAGAGAGAAGGTAGTATATGTGGGTATTTTCTTACATAACAAAATCTCCATGTATATTTGTTACATTATTATAAAGGATGATTCTCAGAGAACTTCAAGATGCTGCTAATATGATGACATTTATACACTGAAGATGCAGGTTTTTAAGGATCTCAGTCTAGGTTTATTAGTCAAGAATATAATCTGATGTATCTATTCTGTTCATGCTCCCAGCAAGATGCTGTACCACACATATATTTATATATCAGAGCTAAAGAATGCTTTTCTTCAAAAATATGGATGGCTGTAGACAGCTTAGAGTGCAGAAAAAATCTTTTGAGTTACAATCCAGTGCTCTGCCACAGGAGAAGAGAATTAATTTGTTTTGTTTCTGAGGAAATTTTTTGTTTCAAACTTCTATTTGTCATTCCTCTGTCAGTTGAGCATCTTTCAAAAGTTAAGATGAAAGATGTATTACTCATGAGTTTTCAATATTAGGAAGGAATATGTTTAATTTGCTTGAAAATACTGAACATCAGTGTTTCTGAAAGTTGATGAGGGTTTTGTGACAGAGATTAGTGAGATCAGAACCGGACCTGTTCTGAATACTTTTTAATCCTTCTTTTTGTCTTTGTGGATAGTTCATTAGGGTTCAGGTGACTTTCCACACTGATATGGCAAAATTTCTCTGGCTTTGTTCAAGCTCTGTGGGAATCCCAAGCACTCCCATTTATTTCAGAGGTGATGTGAACCTGTCTAAGATCTTTGCCTGATAAGCTATAGATTCCCCTTATTTCATAATAACTTCTGGGGAAACTAATAATTTACATCTCCTATATGTCAGAGCACAAGTAGATGACAACCTTTCTTTCCCCATATGTTTTGGGAATGGATAATTCAGTGCTTTTTCCAAGTGATGAGAGCACTGGTATTCATTCTTCTCCTGTTACTGTTACATGTAAAGGATTTGTCTTTCTTCTTCTGGGTCTTTTAGTCATGTCCTTCAAAATGAGAAGAACTTACTAATGTTAGCCACTACCTTTCTTTTTCTCAAAAAAACCCCAAAAAAACTCAAAAAATATAAATCATCACTTTTTTGTTTGTTTGTTGGGTTTTTTTACTATTTGATTATAAAAGATATCCTTTGGGATGGGTAGAATTGTCCAGCTTTGGTTTTAAACTGTGGAAAAGTGGGCTGTTGCAGTTTGAACATAAATTTTAGCAATGGAGTTGGTTTCCAGTTGTCTGGGGAGCCTAAAATGGCAGCTGATGACAAAGGCTAGTCATAAATTGAATTATTTTGTTTGACTAGAACTATATTAACAAAATAGTCAAATGAGGTGCAAGTGTGCAGAACAAATTGCTGTTTACACCCAAGCGTTTTGTGGTTCTCCAGTGCTGTGGCAAGGGGCAATGTCCTCAGCTGTGCCACAAGAGGAGAAAGGTGCAAAGTCTGGGGTTTATGGCCTGGAGTACGGAGATAAGACTGAGATTTTTGCAATATTTTGTTAATATTACTGTACAGAAATCTATAAGAAGTACAGATTTTTCTATGTGTATATCCATTTTGTAAGATGTATAAGTCTATATATTTTATGAAATTGGCCAAGCATTACATCAGTGGGGATGAAGCAGAAACTTTCTTCTGGGGCAGGTTTTCCTGCCATTGCCTCCTGTGAAGTTTCTTGCATCTGCTTTTGAATCTTTTGAAATGGAATACTGGTCAGATCTGATACGGATGTTTCACCATTGTTATGCTTATATTCCTGTGAAAAAAACTGCGTGCTATTGAATGCATACAAATAAAACTACCACTCTGAGGGGTAATGTTTGTTTTTTTAGAGTATACTTTTATTTTGCTGTCTCCATTAAAGTGCTCTTATTTTAAAGCTGGAATCTCATTAGGGAATTAATTGGTAGGGGTGATAGTTGACTGTGAACTTCTGAAAGTGCAATGCATCCCTGAGCCATGCCTAGACCCCTGGCTGAGAGCTTAGGCAGGGAATCTCACAAGGCGGTGGCACAACAACTCGTAGCTCTCAATATCAGTAAATTTGAATTACATGAGGCTAAGGCTGTTCTACAACATTCTAATATTTTTGATTTCAGAATATGGCTGAAAAGATAGCTCATTTCTGAAGGTACTGTTTTTTAAACTTAGTATTATATTTGGTCTTGCTCACTGTCAAAAGTTACTATATGTTGCAGGCAATACCACATTCATCTCAGCCAGTGTCCAAAGTGGGAGGGAGTCTGAAGTCCTGCTTGGAAAAGATATTATTTTCCAGAATCTTACAAACAAACTATTCTTTGACTGTCCTTTCCATAGAAAGAATTCAATCTAATATGTTAAATCTCTGTTTATTTATTTTGTGAAGAAAGCAGCAGAAATAATGGTTGTGTACAGTGAGTTTTTACCAGAAAACAATGCACTCCAGTTTCACAGTTATCATTTTGGTATGGTCTAATCTGCTCGCACTCAAGTGTTTCACCAGCCAGCATTTGAGGGCAACTTGAGGTAGAGCTAAAGGTTACCAAACTTGAGGTAGAGCTTGCTGTGCAGACTGGGATTTTCCACAAAAACCCAAGAGCAACTTTACTGTCACTGACAAGTAACCTTCCTCTCACAAATCCTGGGTGCCCTGTGTCAGTGCAAGGTGTGAAGCATGTCTGGAAAGAGTGAAATACATGCATCCCGCTTCCTATGGAGGTTAATCTCCCATAGCAAACCTTCACTCATCTTGCTGCCTTGGACAGGACAGAGCTATCGTAGTCTGAGAATGACCTTGGGCTTCAGCCCAGCTTAGCATTTACGAACAATGCTCTTAAGTAATTTTTCAGATAGCACCTTTATCCCATATTTTATGAAGCCCGGTGGATTTCTTCCAGAAGTAAGGTTTGGCAAGCTCCTGTTCTTGGACTGTCTGGTGCAAGAAACCTTTAAAAGTCCACAGCTTACCCATCCACTGCTTTGCTTCTGATTCATTCCTTGAATAGTAAATGCGTGTTGGAAAGAAACCAGAAAAAAGATCTTTTCAGGTGTGTTGTAGATATTGACACATTCTGAACACACAACTACGAAAGTATTTAGTTATCTCCAAGAGCTTTTGCCGAAGAATGGCCTATGTCAACAGCAGGCAAATAAGGAAATACAGGACTTGGCTTCACTCTGCAAAGAGATGCCTTCAAATTTTGAGGACGTTTTGTGATTGAGCCGTATCTGGCTTTATCCCATGGCAATGAAGAGGACAATGTCAATTCACTTAAGTATAATGTTGTAGAGAGAGGTGGTAGATGCCCCATCCTTGGAAATAAAATGGACTTAGAAAGGACTACTCAGCTCATTTGCAGGCAATGATGCAGTCTGTCAAGATCTCCATGACAAAAGGTGTTGAGAATTTTGGTCAATTATGCTTGCCAATAAAATTTGTGATATAGCAGAAAAACAAACAGTATCGTAGGAAAAAAAAAACCTCTAGATCGAATTCAGCTACATATATCCATCTCTGGGAATTAATCTAATTACTGAAGGAACAGGAAATCCTGTAAAATTAGCTTGCACATTTGTACTGGACTTGAATTGCCTCAGCAGTTATAAAATAGCGGTATTAAAAATATCCAAGAGCTGTGATTGTCTGGGTTTCAAAGTTTGCCTCAATCATCAAGAGCTCAACAGGTGCACCAGTTTTTATGTTTTTTTCATAGGCAGTAGCAGGAGCCAAAGGGTAGCAGTCATCCACACAAAACCACGTGGTTATTGGTCAGTTATTGATCGGCATTAAAACACTGAAGCAACAAGCACCAAGACGTAGAGTCACACACAGAGAGGCAGACACAGCTGAGCACATGAAGGGGAGTGCTGCTCCTATTCCTTCCTTTTAGCCCAACCTCTTCTTGCATCACTGGTTTTCTCTTTGGTGACCAGGAAGTCTTAACCACTTCCACAATTATTCATCGGTCTGAGTTGCTCATCCTACGCCCTCTCTGACAGTCCCTTTCCGTGTTTACATTTCCAGTGAGCTCATTCATGTGCCAGTCATAACGCACAGCACTGTTCTACTTATGCTCATTCTTGTAATCTTTCTTTTCTGAATAATGCTTTCAGTTAGGTTTTACACCCTTCTGCTCAATCTTTCTGTTTCTGCCCTAAGGAAAGTAAGAACTAATCATGCAAAAAGACAAGAAATGAATGTGTTGTGTAGTTAAGCAGAAGCTTACGAGATTAGAGACCAACTTTGTATTCTTTTTTCATCTCCACCTTATTTAGCTCCTCCTGCATAGTTTAGCATACATTTTTTCATTGTTTTCTTTGATACCTGTTTGTAACATCATCTTTGGCTTGGTTTATGTCTTCTAGAGAGTAAGTTTCTCAGAGCTATGGTGACACTTCATCTTCAGAGACTTCTGAGCACAACTACTGCAAAATCAAATCCCAAATCACAAGCCTTTTCATGGTGTAGCATAGTTTAAACCTTCTAGGAAGTTTGGTGGGGCCAAATAAGAGCATTAGGACAGTGAAAGCCAATGGAATAAGCTTTGCAGTAGCAGAACTGGAGAAGAAAGACTAAAGCAGTTCTGTGGAGCCCAGGACAGCAAGGTATCTCTTGAGTTTGTTGGAAAGTTTGCCACCCATTTCTTGGGAACGCGCCTTCTCTCAACATTGCAAGAGTCAACCAACACCAGAGATCAAATCTATTGCGTTCACCTCCAAACACAAACTGAGGTGATTCTCCAGACATCTACTGGGTTTAAGAAGAGCATCTGCAGAGCTGCCTCCATCTGCTGTGACAACATGAGAACAGGATTCCATCATAGAAAAGGATTTAATTCCTTGATGTTGATTACTATAAAGAGGCTGAAAATTGTGTAACTTCTGAGAACAGGCCTTCAATGTAGCATTCCAAAACAGACTAATTGTCTGTAAGCTCCAATTTTCCTAAATTTTCAGTTTTTTAGATTGTATAATTTTATTACCCTACAGTTGGTAGAAAGACCATCTTATTCCTGCAGAGTTTGAGACATTCATAGATTATCTTACATTGCTCTAAAACAATTGCATAAAGAAAGTGATAGGATGGTAAGAGGACTTCTGTGCCCACTGATCACAGAATCATAGAATATGCTGAGTTGGAAGGGACCCACAAAGACCATCTAATCCATCAAATCCAGCTCCTGGCCATGCACAGAACAATTCCAACCATCACACCCTGTGCCTGAGTCTTATCATGCATTGTCCAAGAGGATGATTTTCTGCTATGGCCACAGTCTAAAATCCCCATTTACCTATGCTTGACCTCAGACTTTCCCAAATAAATTCTCCTGATCCTTGAATATTTACAACATAAATCAGTGTGGTTTGTATTATGTCTTGCTTTACCTGAGGGCTGAGACCAACATTAACAACAGTCCTCGTGTGTACACTGTTAGTACAAAAGCAGGAGTACATAAAAAATCATAAATCTGCTAATTACATCATGCTATGTAGGATAATCTGTAAGATTTTTTTACGGTAAAAATTAGTATGATGCAATAAAAAATCATACCCTAAAAAATGCTGGGAAACAAGGAAAACTATTTTGGAGGAGTGTTTAACTCCCAACATTACATAATTTGATAATTTTTTTGTCTTTCTTCAGAGTACCCTAAGAAAGGCATTTACAGCCTATCTAATGGTTCAGCAGAACTGGCAAGATCTAGGAAGGTTGCAGTAAATTGCAAAAGAGATGTTTTGTCACAGAATAGAACTCAGATTCTGCCTGCAGTTGGGAGGCATAGGAAACCATTGTTTTAATTAGAAGTATGGATTTAAATCTGTTTGTATTACTTTAACTGTAAAATAAAATTGATTGGAAAGTGTTGCAAATGTCTATGTGCTCAATTGTCCTTCAGCAGTCCTCCCTCTGCCTGGTTCGAGTCAGCTGAACAGAAACAACTGAGAAGGTTGGGAGCTCTGAGGCGCTCATGTAGCTGAGATGTGGCCATGCAATGAGATCTGGCTGTCAGGTTCTGTGGAGCTGGCAACCCTCCACCAGCTGCAAATCCAGCCCCCAGGGTGTGCTGAGGTGCACAGGAGCAGAGCTTGGCCACCAGCAGCCCTGCTGTAGTGCTGCAGCACATGGGGCATCTTCTCAAGGTCCTGTCCACTTGGCAGGATGGAAGAGCGGGGACTGCTGGGAAGGAGGCCTGCTAGGAGGAAAGGTGGTTGACCTGGACTCTAAAAGTGCTTGCCAGGGATGGTCCTACTAACTATAGATGTTCCAGCTTCAGGACCCTTGCATACTGTGTAAACAGAATATGTACTAAGAAGTTAAAGGAAGAGAAACAGGGTTTCTTTTCATCTAAATGAATGGTCTACCACTTCAAAATATTCTATATTTGTCTCTCTAAATAGATCACAAATACTTATTTCCAGCTTAAAATTATTTTGCTCATTCCTAAATTAAAACAAACACTGACCAAGGACTCTTGTATTTGTTCTCTGTTGATTTTACTCACTTCTTCTACATAGATATCTTTTCAAGGTATATATGAGTACATTAATTTTGAAATAAAAACTTTTCATAGTTCTATAAACACAGTTATGATCCAGATCAAAACCATCCAAACATTTAGGATGGTTCAGGTACTGAATGTGAACAAGAAACAGAAGGACACCAGTTTTACACTACATTTTGCTGCAAGCCTGGTTTTCATTCAGATTCACAGTTAAGTGGAGGAGGCAGGAGTGTCACAAGGAACGTATGGTATGTAGCGTGTCTGGTCATGGGTAAGTGCCTGCTTTGTTGTAGGTAGATACATGTAGCATGATAACATCCTGGGAAGGACTGCAAAGCATAAGCACTGCCCAGTACAAATGTTTCCAATATCAAGAACCCTCTGATGTCCATTTCCTGCAGCCTCCCCAGCCTTTCCTCGTGCTTCTATTTGTTGTGACAAACATCAGAGACATAGCTGGAGAGAGAATGATGTTTTCTGCACAGTCAGGATCACACTTTGGCCACTATGATCAAGGATGAAAAGTAAGGCAAAGACAACAAATTCTATCCAAGCCGGAAGTAAACGTGGGTGGCTCTGAGTGAAATGAAATGGGATGGTGCAATGGAAACACAAAATAGTTAATCATAAACGGATGTGTTTCATACAAAGAATTGTGCCACACAGAAACAAATCCATCAGAAGTATGAGAACAGCCAGTGAAGCTAAAAAAGGAGGTGAAAATGAAATTGCTTCAAGGAGGATTCTAAAAACATGAGGAATAATGTGAACTAGAAAGCTCCCAGACTGTAGAAAGAAAATATAGCGGTGATGATGGCATTTTCCATTGCATGGAGCATGCGAGAAAAATTCATCACAATAAAGTGAAGGATATGTCAACTATTTGACTTCCTTATTAATAATTGGGTTAGATCCACTATGCTGTTTGAGTCTGGGGAGCTTCTAAGGTAAAAGTAAGCTGATGTGAGAATCATTTTAATGAATCATAGATTTTGGCTTTATAAAATGTTCTGCTTTTCAGGCTTAAGGTTCTCACCGTATTTAATTGAGTAATAATCAATTATTGGTAGTACTTACAGCTAGAAAGAGTCATGTGATACTGCAGACAAGAAGAGGGAGTGCTGAGATAGTGGGTCATAGCTTGAAATGGTGTAACGTTTCAAAAGAACTCACAACCTTTCCAAATCATAATTCTCTTTATCAGAAGTATCTCAGAGCCAGTTTTGCAAACAGATGCTGGTACTAAGGGTTCAGGCACATGACTCAGCTCTGGCAGCCAAACCTGCCAGCACTCGTCCTGAGAGCTGCTGTGACTGTCCAGGTGTGTGCTCCTGGCCCGCTCCAAATGGGAGGTGACGCAGCCTGTGGGTATTTTTCAGCTGAGGCTGTTGCTGTGTTCTAAGGGCAGGCTAACAACCAGTGCCCAGCAGCACAGTACATCTCCCCTAACTGCCTATCCCAGCAGGCCTATCTGCAGCCAGTGAGTCATCCTGTCTTCAGATAGACCTGGAATGAATCACTTCTGCAGAGCCTACAGTTCACTGCTGACTGCTGGAGGGGAATGGTGACTGGTTTAGGCTAGACTACTAACCTTTAGACAGTTACATTTAAACAAGAACAATCCCACCCTCATCTGATGCTTATAAGCTGTAACATTGTGAAAGTGTTTGTCAGGAGTCATAAAGCCTACTGAGATTTTTAGAGAGCACCTGTCGCTTCTTTTTTTTTTTGTCCTTTATTGAGGTAAAACATTTTGGTCACTGTTTTGGCCTACTGTTTCTGAAAATCCCCACCCAGGTGTGGCTGGAAGAAGCTTCAGCTTGGTAAACCCCAAATTTCTCAAAACTTAGGGGCCCTGGAAGAAATGCTGCAGAGACAACATGGTCACTGGCAGAAAGTCCCAATAGGGTAAGAACGTTGGGTGCCTCCAGGCTAGGTGGGCTCAGGAAATGTGACACCACAGTGGTACTCTAACACTGAGAGGAAGTGTAAAAGATGTCCTTACTTATCCAAGAATAGGCAAGTTAGTTAAGGATAAACTTAATTTCTGGCATATTAATTAACTTCTGTAGAGTGTGGCTGTCTAGAATAAATTCTTCGCTGTTTGCTCCCTTAAGTCTCTCTTTTTTTGAAGACTATTTCAGTCTCACAACCAGCAGTTTAAAGTGGTGCCGACTGAGTCATGGTGAGATGTGGTTTATCCTTATGATAGAGTGCAACACAGAAGGCAAATCTGAAAAATCAAATGGTGTGCTCTATTTCAGAAAAGAGTTTTCTCTTTAAACAAAAAAAAAAGAAACAGTTGTTGGAAAGGCAGGGAAAACAAAGGCAAGGATTGATAAAATTTTCTTTGTTTTATTTTCAGAATGAAACAGGAAAGAGCAGTTTGTCAAAACAGAGGTGTTGAAAATCAGTGGAGGAAGAAGATGTGAGTCATTAATGTACATAAATCTAGATATCTAAATGGTAAGGCAGGTCAAAAAATTTCCAACAAAAATATTTGCATAATGGAACTTGACTTTTATGGAGTTCATGTTTTTCGCAGAAGTATTGAATTAAAATGCTCCCCTCTCATCCCCACAAAAAAATTTTAGGCACCAACAAAATTAGAAATCTATGAAAATGAATATATTTTTGTCAGGAACAAGAGTCTAGGTCAAAGCAAAACATCACATACATAGTAGAGGAAGCAGTATGCTCAGACCATGCGGTGTGCTCAGATCATCTGGTGTATTCAGAAATAAGCTCATTTTGGGTGTTGGGTTCTTTTTGGTCTTGAGGGAGATAATGGAAAAAGTTGAATACAATTAATTATTAATTGTTCAGCTGAACAATGTTTGGTTGTTGTTGTTGTTATAGGTAGAGGCCAAAACTACTGACATGAGTTTTAGAGAGCTCTCATTATACCATTAATGCAAAACTCTGTACTAACAAGTTCACTACTGGGTCTAGGCACTGTACCTCCTTCATCCTAAAATTTCAATATCACATATACTTTCTCAAGTCTATTAATATTAAAGTTTAATATTCATTTGTATTCCAGTCAGACAAATATGTTCCCGGCCATTAGAATTCAATATAAAGAGTCATTACTTTTTCCAGATAAAGTGCAATGCACTGAAAAGGAAGTTTTCATTTGAACTCTAAACTTGGATGATATGTGAATGTACAACTACTGAAGCTGTTAATGTGTAACTAACTGAAAGAGTCTTTGGAACAAAACCTTGAGTCTCTGCAGTTTTCTCAGTCATGTTACTGTCAGCAACTTGTGATTTGCATGTGCTGTGATAAAATATTTTGCATATAACAAATATAGTTGTGTCAGAGAAAAAATTAAAGGCAATTTCCCTTCTAGCTATCTTTTTCTTTTTTCTAAAGGTCTGTGTGCCCTCTAAATCTTGCTTTATCCCTACTATTATGAAAAGCAAGTCCATTGTGAAACACACTTAAATTACAGGAAATCTTGTAACACCCATTTCAAACTATTTCACAACGATTTTTATTACTGTGTGGAAAACTGAAGCAAAAAGAAATGAAACTTCCATCAAAATTGAAAAAAACCATATGCTGATACTAAAGGAAATTTTTTTTATCTGTGAAAGAGAACTATAAAGGAAAAACAGGGAAAAGGAAGGAAGGAAGGAAGGAAGGAAGGAAGGAAGGAAGGAAGGAAGGAAGGAAGGCCTTTGGTTTTTCATTCTGCTTATGAAAATAAGGCTGCTTGCAAGGTTACACGACACTTCCCAGGCCATTCACTAGGTGTACCTGAAAGTCATGCCCTATACTGCCTGAGGTATTGGCTGCTCCTCCCATAAAGGGGCAGATTGCATTTGTTTGCAGATGAAATCTATATTATTGATTTCTAGCCATCAAGGTCCAGGCAGTTGCTGTTTTCTGAAACCCTAAGGCAAACAATGAATTGAAGCACCAGAGATACACCAGACAATTTTTCTTGCTTCTGCCATTTCCTTGCACTGGCTTTTATCCTGGCTTTCTGCTTTGGAAACGTGTCTAAGTCATATTTCTTATAAATATGTTTTGTAGAGATTTTTCTTGCTCTTCTAAATGCACTAGTCCTCCAGACTCTAGTAGTCTGTCAAAGGTGATCAAAGAAGGAGCTGAGAGGAGACAGTTTAAAAGGGAATTGCTGATCAAAGGAATGCAAAAAAAAAAAATTTTACCAGAGATATGTGATATTATGTCATGGGAGAATTGGTATAGAGGAAATAATGGTCTGTTTTATGATTAAAATAAAGGTTTGCAATAATAATAGGTTCTTAAAAAAGACTGTAATATCTCTTATTATTATCTAATAAAAATAAAGCTGTGGCTTTTTGATAGCTTTTCAGGTCCTTTCATCAGCTCTTCAGACCGAAGGGCTCTTTTCTTTTTGAAATACATTTAACTCTTTTGTTGAAGTCCCTTGAACTGGTTAGTTTTGAAGATGCCATACAAGACTGAATGGATTGGTATTTATATTTCATTGGCTTGTTAAAACCAAGCAGGTTCTTAGGAAGAAAAATTGACAAACTGGCAAAGATTAAAAGCTCTGAAGGGCAAAACACATAACTAGGACAACTTTCAATATTTGTGTGAATCCATCAGGAAGCCACCTACCTCGCACCAGGCTTGTGGTGTGGGAAATGCACCCACACAGCTCAGAATCCACCCAAAGCTGTAGGATGGTGCTCTCTGCACCAGCACAGGGTTGCCTTCAAACCCTGCATGCCCAAGTGTTTGACAAGGCACAAACACAAACCAATAATACATTTGCAACAAAAGCAGTTCACATTCTAGGAGATGTCAAGAAATGTCTGACATCTGCAGTAAAGACAACAGATGTAAGTCAAAACAAAGCCAACCTTTTCAAAATACTGCTAGTATATTAATCAATACTTGGGCAATTAAATTATTCAATCACAGATCTCATTAAAGACATTAACAGTTGAGAAATTTCTGTAATTCTGAAAGAAAAGAGCTCCATTTTGTTGCCTGAACTCAATGTACAACCAAGCTTTTCCTAAGAACACAGGAACTGATTCAGAAAGGCCAACTTCAGACATGCCTGACAGTCCAGCTCTACAGAAATGCCACATGAGAACCCGCCCCTTATTGGCATCTTGCATCCTGCAGTTCGTAATTAAAAATTTTGAGAATTTTTGTTTTGGATTCCTGATTATAAATATAATATTTTAAAATACAGACTCAACATGCACTGGATAGATTTCAGAGTAGACTCTTACTGTTCTTTCAATACTTCAATATCAGCAGTGCTAGAGGGAAAGTACCACCAAATGATTGTATGGATTTGAACTTAGCTTTAAAAAGAAATCGGTAAGAACACAGTTCACAATGACAAAGCCTTTCAGTCCCTTTTTTGATAAAGATTCATGTTTCTAAAAAGCACAGGTAGAAAACAGAATTATAAAATACATCAACAGTTCTCTTATTGTCTTTTATGCTGAGAGAGGGAGTTGGCAGACTTATTTGTAAACATGCATCCCTCATCCAGTTGCTGATCTATCAACCAATGAAAAGTTAGTAACATTTAAAAATACAACAACCCTGAATGTAAAACAGAGCTGCATATGGACTCTTGTCTTCTACAGAATTAGAAATACTGTTCACTTTTTGAAGAGCAGTATTAATGAATAGATGAATGAGGGAAAAGAAAGGCGGACACATAAATAATTTTAAAACATGACTAATGTTCTAAACCATTAAATTAAGGTTTTGTCATTTTATCATAGTTCTTTCCATTCAGTTGCATGATTTTCTCATTAGGAGCAATTTCTCTTCAGAATTCCTCAGTGTCTTTCCTAAGAGAGTTTCACCTCTGTGAAAGAAGAGCTGACACGCCAGTTACAAAATAGTGGACTTCCCCTAATACGGTCTGGTTAGCAATGAAAATTAATATCACAACACAGACATTGCTGGAGTTTCCAGACATTAATGGTTTAATAATCATTGCAATATGTATAGCCATTTTCATGTGTGTTTACATAATAGAAGCACCAAAGCCTGCTGAACTGGAAGTTGATCAAAGTCATATTCCCAATTAGGCAGTAAGCCAAGAGAAAGGGTGAGCTGATAAACTCTTAACAGTATTCATATAGCCCTAAATGCTAACTAATCATGGGATTTCTGATATGAAATACATCACACCAGCAAAAAAAGAATTGAAGATTTTATCTTAGAACAATCAAAACATAAAATGTTCATCTTGGAAAAAAAAATTTATACCAAAGACATTCATGCAGTCCTGCATATTAATGGATCTTGTTTCCATTTCGTACAAGATCAAGAGGGTGAAACCACTGAAAATTTGTTTTCAATTATTTTGAACAGTTTCAGTGGACAGTTTTGAGAGCTTTCTCCTGAAAATAGCAGTACAGTCTATGACTACAGAGATTTCTAACCTCACTATCATTTCAGTGAAAGAAGAATTAGGACTGCAATTTTATTTTTTTCACAATAAATAGAAACAAATCTAAAACCTGTTCTCTTTAGGGGACAATGATGACTATGGCTAGATGCCAGAATATTGGATTTGGCACTGAAAGGATTCTCTCAGAGTTTATGAAGAAAAATAGCCTTTACACACATAACCCAGGATGATGGAAAGAAAATATTGAATGTTTTCTCTAGAGTGATGTAAGCCATAGACCTACTCAATAGTGCTGTTCTGAGGACAACTGTTTTTTCCATAATTGAGCTACCATGATCCTAAGAACATGAGAACAGGCAGCAACACAATTGTGTGCTGTTTCAAACCCATTTTTTTTTTACTTTTATAGCTACTAAGAAATGCACCTTTTCAGTTAGTTCCTCCATTTGCTCCATAATTAGAGCAAATAAACAGTTTATCCAATTTTTAGCCTTTGTTTAAGGCAGGAAATGTGAATTGAGAATATGGCCTTTTAGCTCCACAGTTACACAGCTTCCCTGATAACTAGAACATGTCTTCAATTTTTTTTCCTCTTATGGAGGAATGTAGGGTTTGATTTGTCTTTATCACAGTAAAAATCATAATTTCCATGGAACAATAGAAAATTCATATAAAGCCAACTCTTTGAGTAGTTTGTTTTGATTTTCCCTGGGATATTCAAGAATCTCCCAGGGAAAATATTGTAAAATAATGCTTTGAATAATCCATTTACTCATAGGTATTTTACTTAACAAATTACAGACCTCATATATATATATATATTCATACTAAACGAGAAAAACCAGAGCTGTGCCAAACCTAGGTGCAAAGCCCTACTGTGCTAGTTTATTATGTTGCAAGTAATCTTTTGCTCCCTTTCTTTCCTAAAAGGTTTATCCTTTTATCTGACTAGAACTGTCATTATTTATTGTATCCTTTTGATACAGAAAACTTTCCTAAAAACCTGAAACAAGCTGATCCTTTATGGTGTCAGTGAACATTTAGAATACACAGCACTTTCCAGGCTGGTTTTCTAATGCAGCTTTTCTACTGGTGCTGCTGCTGCTGCAAGCCAGGGGCTGTTGGAGCTGCTGGGAATTGCGCATGGCACAGCAGGTGAGCTCTGCCTGCATGTACCTGCAGTGCTTTTTAATGGTTGCTGTAAAACCCTCCAGCCCCAAAGAGCTGAGAAAATGTCCATTGGCAGACGGCAAACACAAGTAGCAAATGTCAGTGAGAGGATGGAGTTCTCACCCAATCTTCTTAACATTCAGCAAAGGAGCCCTTCAGAAAAGGATTTTTTAAAAGTTCTGTTCCTGTGTGAAACTGCAAATATACAAGTTCACCACACCCCAAAGCAAACTTAAACCCACTTGAATTTGACTACAGCCATTTTTAGCTCCACAAGAGAAAACATGATTTAATAATGCCATCCCATCGCTTATGCACTCTCTCTTAGCAACCCCAGCTCATAAAGCAATTTAGGTCACACAGATGACTGCACTCAGTCCCTACCAGCAGAGCTGGTGTTTAAGAACTCACCATCAATCATGCTATATAATATTCAGGTATGTGCATGTTACAGTGCAGCCAGTGCCATGCACAAACCTGAACATACTAACCATGGCTAATTTAGAGGAGACATGTAAAATAATTAAACAGTAAACCACAAGGCATTTCAAGGAGATCAGTGATGTTTACTGTGATGTTACTTTGATTTTGTAAAGTCTGGGAACAATGACAGAGCCCCAAACAACACATAGAGTGCAAAGCTATTTACAAATTGTACTATTAATCATCTTTTATATATCGGATAAAGGTGCATAGATACATATAAAAATTATTACCATGGTTATATACCAGTTCTGATCTCTCAGCTTTGCTATCACAAATAGCAATGGAGTGCCCCAACAAGACAACCCACATTGCTAGACCACCAGGTTAAGTGCACATTGCACTTGGGTCCTCATGTAGAAAAACCCCAAAGATATGGTGGACACGATGGATGAGAGGTTGGACATGACCTGGCAGCCCAGAAAGCCATACCTGTCCTGGGCTGCATCAAAGGCAGCGTGGGCAGCAGGTGAGGGAGGGGATTCTGCCCCTCTGCTCTGCTCTGGTGAGACCCCTCCTGCAATGCTGCATCAGCTCTGGGTTCCCCAGCACAGGAAGGACATGGACCTGCTGGAGTGAGTCCAGAGGAGGCTACCAAGATGATCCAAAGGATGAAGCAGCTCTGCTGTGAGGAAAGAACAGCGGAGAGAATTGTTCAGCCTGCAGAAGAGAAGGCTTTAGGGTGACCTAATTGTGGCCTTCCAGTACCTAAAGAAAGAATATAAGTGAGATGGAGAAGGACTTTTTACAGGAGCATGTGGACACATGACAAGAGGAATGGCTTCAAACTGAAAAAGACTAGGCTTAGATTAGATACTAAAATATTTTTTAAAATCCTTTACTGTGAGGATGGCGAGGCACTGGCACAGCTTGACCAGGGAGCCTGTGGATGATCCATTCCTAGAAGTCTTCAAGGCCAGATTGGATGGAGCTCTGAAAAATGTCGTTTAGTGAAAGGCATCCCTTCCCATTTCAGGGGTATTGAAACTAGATGGTCTTTAATGTCCTGTCTGGCTCAAGCCATTCTGTGATTCTATGAGTTATGATATATCTGAGAATCTTCCAGAAGCACGTGTCACCCTGCTCAGCAAGGGATAAAAGCTTTTTCCTTCACGTAATTCAAAGCTTGAGGACAGGAAGGACCATCTGCCACTACTGCCCCAGTGACACATCAGTCTGCAGAAAGCCTATCACCTTGTTGTGATGGCATACAGTCAGAGATGAATTCAGCCAGGGCACAGAGGACATCCCCCAGAGGGTGAGTAATTCAACAAGGGCATATGAGGCTGCGACTGAGTGCATCTAGAAGTGTGAAAATCTAGTGAGAACCAGTGTCCCATGAAGCCCTCATTTCAGCAGGATTGCTTCACTAAGCACCATGTGCTTATGTACAGCTCAGGAATTTAGGTTAGGCAAACCATATGCAATCAGGAATTAACTTCCACATAGGAGTTTGCAATGAAAAGTAATATTAGGCAAAGACTGAAAAAATATGACTGCTGTGTTGTTATAGCATGAGACGAGAAAATCAAGTATGAAGAGAAGATAGAAAGGGATAAGACTTGTTAACAGTTGGCAACAGTAAAAAAAAGTGAGCTTCAAGACTAGGCAGAAGTCTAGTGTTAACAGTTTTTAACATGGCATATTCTGTTTTGGACTACGAGGGAAGCATGGTGACTTTTGTGATAGATATCCAGATAGTGTTGGTCATGCTTGGAACAGATCATTCTGTGTCCACCTCTTACAACGTTCCAATGTCCAGAGAGTTCCTCTCAATAGCACAGCATGATGCATTTACTTTGGACTGGGCAGTGAACCTGATGCAAAGCTGCACCCTGTTGCTCAGACAGTCCCAGCACCAGCATGGTACTATTTGTGGAGAGTGGCCTTTTGCATCTTTAGCTCAGCAGCCCTCCACTTTTCATCCAGCAGGTGAATCTACATTAAATGACTGAGCTGATCCCACAAGTGAAAGCCTACCGAATTTCAAATGTGCTTTCTATTTGTCTTGATCGCTGCCATGAGCACTGTAAAGCTCCTGGGTTATCAGGTTTTTCTGTTCCTGTAGCTAAAGCTACTCAAGCAGATGGCTTTGGCTTAGCCTTTCTCAACCTTGCAAGTTCCTGTTACATGGGCCAGTTTGTGAAGTAAGCACCTGGGAAATGGGGCCACTGCCAGAACAGCCTTGCCGTGGGTGCCTTTTGGGAAAAGGTTTCATCCTATGCATTGGAAGCACAAATTATGCAAGATCCTTTTGCATAGCTGTTCTGAATCTGTGAACTGAGAGCTGAGGCAGGGAGCGAAGAATGTGAAGGAATCCACCCTGCATCTGCCATGCCTCTGTATCTGTGCCTGGTGCCTGTAAGGTTTTCGTCATCATCCATCCCTGGGCTTTGCCAGCAGAGATCCAACTGTCTTCAGCTGCTGAGGGCTATGCAATTCAGAGACAAGAATCAATGAGGGAAGTGCTCTGATGGACTTCAGGCTTACAAAGAAAGAGTATTTTACAGGAAGATAAAGATCAGGGGGCAGTTGACTGTGGCAACCGTGGGCTGGTGGACTTCAGAATTCTGAGAAGAGGAACCATGGCAAAAAGAAGCATCATAACCCTGGTCTCCAGGAGAGCAGACTTCGGCCTGTTCAGATAGTTATATAGCAGATTTGTATGGGATAGAGTTCTGAAGGGACTCTAAAGATTTCTTTTTAAAGGTCATCTTCTCCGAACTAAAGACTGGTCCATCCTCATAAGTAGGTATAAAAGCAAAGGTGGCAGGAGGACTGCCACTGCTCTGTAAACTCAGGCATAAAAAGGGGCAAAACAGGAGGTGGGAGCTGGGACAAGTAACCTTGGAGAAATACAGATACACTGCCTGAACATACAAGAACAGGGTTAGGAAAGGCAGAGCCCACCTAGAGTTAAATTTTCATGTGGGGAACATGCTGAGCAACAAGGTCTTCATCAGATATATTGACAACAAAAGGAAGACAGGAAGAAATGTGTCTGCTGCTGAATGGCCTGGTGCACCTGGTGACAAAGGACAACATAGTTAACAGGCTGAAAGACTGAATGCTGCCTTCAACTTGGTCTTTACTCTCTTCTCCTTCATCAGTCCCAAGGCCTTGAGACCAGTGGGAAAGACTGGAACAAAAAAGACTGCTTTTCTGGAGGAGGATCATTTAGGGAACTTGTGAATACACTGGGTGAAGGCAAGTTGGATGCACCTGTGAGTGCTGAAGGAGCTGATCAGTGTCACTGGAAAGATGCTTTCCATTCTCTTTCAAAAGTTGTGGCAGCTGGGAAAGGTTCATGAGTACTGGTAGAGAGCAAATATCACTGTCCTCAAGGAAGGTGAGAAAGAGGATACGGGGAGCTACAGGCCAGGCAGTCTTGTCTCCATCACAGGGAGGGTGATGCAGCATATAATCCTGAAAAGCATTTTTAAACAAAAGAGCAAAAGGTCAAGAGAATGGCTGGGAACAGTCAGCAAGGATTTGAAGAGAGGAAAAAGATGCTTTACCTGATAGCCTTCTGCAATGAAACTGAGGAACAGGGGATGTTTAATTTGACTTTAGCAGGGCTTTTAACACTGTCTCTCATAACATCATTAATGATCTAGGTGTTGGGGCAGAGAAGACTCAGTAAGACTGCAGACAAGAAAAGGTTGGAATGAGTGGTTGACACACCAGGGAGTTTTGTAGGCATTCAGACGTACATGACCTGACCAGGCTGGAGAAATGAGCTGGCAGGAATCTCATCAAGTTCAATAAGGGGAAGTGCAGAGTCTTGCACCTGGGGAGGAAAAGTTCCATGCACCAATAGACTCTGGGAGACAACCAGCTGAAAAGCAGATCTGCAGAGAAGGAGAGGGAGACCCTGGTGGAAAACAAGCTGACCATGACCCAACACTAAATAATTGTAGTAAAGAAGGTAAAGAGCCTCCTGAGTTGCATTAAAAGTGGTGTTGCCAGCAGGTCAAAGGATGTGACCCTGCCCTCTGCTCTACTTACAGTTGTGCAAAAACAATCAACAAAGCTGTAAAGAATATGCGAGGGATCAGACGGGAGATCTCTAGAAGTCCCTTTCAGCTCATCTGTTTTGTGATTCTGGCAAAACAAATGAGTAAGAAAGCACAGTTTTTTAGTCTCCATATGGAGTAGAAGAAATCGGTGTTCTGGTTCACACGGCAGTATCTATCCTATTAGCTTATCCATTGATTTTTTAACACAAAGCTCAGAAAAATGTGCTTGGCCCACAGTTCTCAGTGAAGTGACACAGTCACAGCTTTCCACTGCTGTAATGGAAAAGACACCACTGAAGTGGATGTGATTATAAAGTAACTCATGATGCACTGCTTTGCATAGAGGAAAAAGAAACCCAGTGTTTTCAGAGCTAAGATCACTGCAAAACCATGCTGGTAAGTTTGAAAATCCTTCTAGTAAGAAACATAATTGAAAAGGATGCCAAAACATGGCTAAAACTGCTTAATTCGATACATTCTGTCCCACTCTCTGGTATTTATTACCTTTGTCATCCAGTGTATTATTATAGACTCTGAAGGTCAGACTTCAAAGTCTTGTTTTAGCTTCTTTCATCTGCTCAAAATGGCCTGATCTTGATGTCCTCTGCCAAATTCCTTCCTGCAGATGGTTTATCAGGCATTTATGAAATTTATATTTGGCCTATGATTTGTCTTTTCTAAAACTGGGGGAAATATGAAACTCATCCAATTTTAATTAGTTTCTTAAATGGGTCATTATCATATCTGAAATATCTGAATGAGATTCTTAGAGCTAGCACATCTTCTCAGAGGGCAGCATATTCAGATGCTTTGCATAACATGGTTACAAGGCAAGAGGTAGCTCTATAATTTTCCCCAAAATGGTGCAATGCAGAAGGATGTATACTAGCTGAGAATTCCCTGGGGACACCCAGTGCAAACAAGTGCCTGTCATGTCCCCATGTTACAAGGACACTTCTGTTTCTTTGCTAAGTTTAGAGGGTATCAATAAAAGAGGCGGAGGCTTGGACTCATGCCTCACTTCAGAGGCTAAGACAAAGCTTCATTGCCTTCCTCTGCAGTCACTGGGGAAGGAGAAGCAGGATCTCCCCAGCCTGCCTGTGAGACACAGCCCAAGTCTCAGCCATGTCATTGCAAAAATGACTTCTCCTTGACAGCCAATAAAAGCAGTGAGGAAAGCCTGAAGGAAACAGGCCTAACAGCTTTTTCATGCTTCTCCTGCATACATACATGTGGTTTTCCTCCACTGCTTTCGGTCTTTTCACGGTGTTTGGCCTTTCTTACCTTCCTGCTCTGGATACAGAAGTAACCTTTAGTGCCAGCCTTTGCTGTGGATCAGATTGCTTTTCAAAGTCCTTTTCAATACCTCCAGGCAGTAAGCAAGCTACGTCAACTATGATTGCTTTGCCACCATACCCTGTGATGTCCTTTGGGGGAGCTGGAGCCTGGCATTCTTATTTTTCACCCATACTGGATTCTCATCTCTGCTGGCCAAAAGGATTGAAAATAAAGGCGAAGAAAGTTTTGGTGCAGAAAAGCATTCACATCTAGGCTCCTGCCTGCTCATTTAAGTAAACAAACAGTGTGTGATCCCCTAATGATCTAGGCATATTCTACAAAGAACAAGTATTTTTTACTCACAACTATTTATCTCATGTTTAGTTACTGGGTGGCAACCTCCAATATAAAATTCAAGGCTGCATACAGAGGAGAGTAAATAATCTGCCCAGAAAGGTCCCCTGCAGCCCTCTGATAAAAGGAAATGTGAGCAGCGTTGCACCTTGACCAGCTGGAGTTTTGAATTGTATTTGCAGAAGCTCAGGTTGCAGGCTGTGTAAAAGCTTTTCTTACCTGGTGGTTAGATCAAGCATTAGCAGCTGCTGTTCACTGGTGCATGTGAAATTAAAGCCAGTAACAGGTTAAAAAAAAAACACAGAAAGAGAAAACACATTGGACAGTTCAAGGAACAAGGGCTGGTTGATGTTATCACTCAGCTGCAAACAGCAGAGCAAGGGAGGGGAGGGAGGGCTGCTTATCCCAGTTAATCCAGCTTGTTGCAGATTCAAAGGGTTTCTGCTTTCCTTTTAATTCCAGTTCCCAGAGCAATGAAACAAGGAAGGAAACAAGCAGAAGGGACTTGGAGGTGGACAAGGCAAATAAAATACAGTAAAGGCAGTATCCTAAAGTGAGCTAGGATAGGAAACTGTAAAACATGTTCTCATGCAAAACAGACGGTTAGCTTTCCACCTTGAACTGCAATTATCTGATTTTTCCAAAACAAGTTGAGTAGCATTCATGTTAGGGGTGGTATCACCTTCTGTTTTCTCCACACTTACCTGCATTAGAATACACAAAACTCCGACAACGCTGAATCCAAACCTGAATCCAGCCTGAAAATGAGACTCATCATTAATCCCATCAAAGTCAACAAGCTATTGATTTGATTAAATTTTAACAGGTACTTGAATACTTTGCTAGACTGAGATCTCCCAGGTGCTTTTACTTGCTAATTCCCCTAAATGCTGGACAAACGATGCACCCAACCCTCCTCCTAGGCAAAGTCTGCCTGCCAGCTGTGCTCTGGCTTGGGAGTCTCTGTGCACACACATCCACTGTCACGTCATGGCTGCCACAGGTTCTCACCCTCTCACCTCCTGCTCAGCCCAAGGGAGGTGAGCCAGGGTCCAAAGACTGGGCCTTGCTTTGAGTGATGGAGAGCAAGGAGCCTCTGCCGAGCTAAAGTGCTTAGGAGGAGGGTACCTTCTGTCTTGCCAAGGACGCTGGAGACTGCAGCTTTTCCATCTCCCAGCCTGAACCCCAGGGAGTGGCATGTTATCTGCCAGGATGGAAATGTCATATTTAGATGGTAATTTTTTCACAAAATAATCAATGGAATTAAACACAGTCCATTCTTTTCCTTGGGGAGATAACACATTTACTTAACTTCATATTCAGATAGTGTCACAAATAGTCAATGACTCCTAAAACAGAAAGAATAGATGTGGACACCTCCTCTGTGGGTATAAATCCTGGGCAGAATCTCTGTTGTCAGAAGTCTCCACTTTGGAATCAAGACATGAAGTGGAGTCATTATTTATTATACTCGGAGATATTTAGTGCTCTCCTGTACTTGAAAAAAGGGACACTTCTCAACCACAGAAAAATGACTGTAGGTGTGGACTGAAGCTGTAAGTTCCATTTATTCAAACAGTTGCCTTCGTATAAAATTATGAAGCTCATACAGCTCCCTTAAGCTATACATGTCCTGAGCTTCAAAGCATGTACAGGAAACACACCTATGTAAATACATGGATTTCTGAAGCCTCAGGTTAAAAATGTATTACAAGGCTTATTGACTTGGTGCATTATGCTCAGTCTAGTAATTCTGTACCATGCTATGCAATTAAAAATGTCAAGTTGCTAGGGGAAATTTAAACTATCCTTCTCAAAGAAATGCCCACACCATGACTCAGAATTGGCTCTGGGCATAGACAAAGGCTGCTGGAAGGCAAGTCTGTCAGAGGGAGCAGTGCATATACCACAGCTTCAAAAAATCCTTAAACATATGCTGAATTTTAGATGCTTTTAGTTACGGCAAGTGAATTAAATCTTAGAGTAGATGCCCTAATTGCTTGTCCCCAGTGACTGCACATGGAATTGGGGCCTGGCAGTTCGGGCAAATTTTTCACCCCACCATTGAACTCAGGCACCATGAGTTGCACTGCCTACATGTTTTGTAACGGGTGCAAAAAAAAAAAAAAAAAGACTATCAGGGTGTGGTGAGCCATTTTTCTGTAACATTTTCAAGTAAGCAATCAAACAGAAAAAAAATCCACAATGCTTTGTGGTTTACTCCAAAACTTCTTAGAAAATGTAGATTGTTTCTGTCTTTGGCTATCAAACTTGATTAGTATGGCCAAGCAGGTGCAAATGCAGCATAAATGTTTAAAAAACACTGCTATCCTTCTCTCTGTTATTTTCCAAATTACTTTCTTCCTTTCTGACTGTATTACTCATTAGATTGTGTTTCAGAGAGCACTAATCAGGCTAAGTGCCCATGGCTCATTGGGAGAGCTGAAGTTCAGGAAGTGCATCCTCAGTGCTTCCTCACAGCCCCATGGAGCAATGAGGTGAGGTGGGGTATTCTGGGTGAAAGCACCTCCAGGACTTCTCAATCATAAAAATACAAACACTTCTTGAAGTGCTGATTGCAGTGCACAAGGTTTTCTGGCAGGGGAAACAAACAGGTTTGGAACTATTCATTTTTCACAGCTGTTGCTTCTCAAAGCAGATGCAGTAAGAATTAAGAATGGGATTGAAGAAAGCACAGTGGGGCTTCAGAACTACCTTTGCACATCAACTCCATGATCTCTAACCTCAGTGTAGCTGGCTGCAGCTGAGCCGTCATTCATCACAGTGCCTCCAGTTCCCTGCACCAGCAGGTGCCAGTCCAAGATCAAAAGAAATCACAGCAAGTGCAGTTTTTCTGCACTTACTGTGAACATGAAGAGGCATCAGTGCTGCAAACAAACATGAATAAAGACAGCTTCTTTACCTTTCTTCCTGTGAGTTAGGTGGTGACTCAGGGTATTTTAGAGAAACACACAGAGAAAGAATAACCTCTAGCCAGACACGATTCAGCCTTTTGCTTACTGAAAGAAATGCAACAAGGGGTTGCTTGGTGTTGTTTTCCTATCCAGACTCTGTCAAGACCTGTTTGGACTGCCTTGTCCTATTGAAAAAGCTGTGTGCCCTGCAGAGCAAAATAATATCAATCTTCAGCACTACTAGAGTGCTTCACATTTTACCAGGGCTTCACAAATATAAACAGAACTGCATTCATAACATTGACACATGAAGTAGTAAGCTGACAGTGAGGTAAGATAGCAAGCACTCTTCCCCTCCTACAGATTGATAATAGCCTCACTCAGAAATGACAGTGTCAAAACAAGTGTCTGTGATCACAAATCTGGACAGTGATCTGAATTCAATGTACAGAAGGTTTTTTTGTAAAAGTCCCTTGGGAAAAGAGTAGAAATATTACTTTCCATGGGTAAAATGACCTTGAAAAGCAGAAACCTGCCAGGTGCAGAGAAATATGCCTCCCAAAGAGCTTGCAGGAACAAATCAGCCACAAATGAAACAGGACTGAAAGGCAAGGAGGATGATAAGGGTAGATTTATACTGAAAGGTCTGATCCTGCAAAAATATATGAATATTGTGACCTCTGTGCACTGGGACTGGGCTCTGCAAAGCATCCTGTGGCTCCTCCAGGGCATTTCCTGACAGCCCAGCTGCTCAGATGCAGTTCTCATAGGGCAGGGGTGCTGTCCACAGAAATTGGATTCATTACCTGGTGTCCAGCAAGCCAGTAATTAAACACTTGAGAGAGACATTGATTATTTATTTCAGAGTTGTGCAAGCCTGAGTGCAAGGTGGAATTCCACAAATCAAGCACACCAACTATTAAAACTTTTACTATTTATGCATTGGAGCAAACAAAGGAGTTAGCAATCATTGGATACAAGTTACACAGTTCTCTTACTAATTACCTTTCTATCTTCTATTGGTTAATGATTCTCTTGCCTCTCATGCTAATTAGTTCCCACGCTCAGTGCTTCTCTTCCTTTGGGTCAGTGATTGCAGATCTCCCCTTGCCAGAATTTCCTTTTACCCAGTTGGAGCTGATTTCAGCACAGTCGCTGAGTTGAGTTTAATCGTTTTTGCCTTATCTTGGAAGTTCTGCCAGTTGTTTTTGTGGCCTATAAATTCTTCATTCTTTGTGCCCACTATCAGCAGGCATCCTTCTTCCTAAGCTTTGTTAACATCCCCTTAGGTCTGAGATCATGTCCAGCCCCAAACCTTAACAAGGCAATTCTACCACGTAATTTGCTTTTCTAACACAAGGACATGACTTATACCCTGTTAGCTGCTCTCTGTTTAGTGTTTAAATCTCCCTTCTTATTGATTGGGTTGAAAATATACAAAGATCAAGGATTAAAGAACATCCATTCTTAAGAAAACTTTACACATTTCACATTTTGCAACAATCCTGAAGATCAGGATATGGGTTAGACCAACTGTACCCAGGCATGACAAAGACTGAATCATCTGGTGAAAGTAAATACTCTTTTGGAGGGTGTTATTTTGGGCAAATATAATAATATACACTCTTCATCCCTCCTTCAGTTGATTCACACCCATAGAATAAGTAGAATTTACATTGGTAATCTTTGTTAGTTAAGTTCATTGGAAAAATGTGGTATTAAGCCACCTAGTTAAATCTGTAAAGTTGAAAACTGACAGTTGTCTAAGATGAGATGTTTCTGCTTTCATGACATAATCCATAGTAGTGATGCTGATGAATAACCTGTCAGATGTAAAAAGAGCCTAAATTCTGTGGTTTATTACTGGCTACAATAGCTATTTGATCATTATCTTAAAACTGAATGTTTATTAAAGGCTTCTTTTAGCGTCTAAAATTTTTAAAGCTTTGCTGTAAGACCATTTGTGTCTCCAGTAGCTCTGAGGAAAGCACTGGATGCGGAACAGAGTGGATGTAAACATTACTGGAGTGTAGAGTTCAAATTGTTTTTCCTGTTTCTGTAAGATTGAACTGCTGTAAGAACAGTGTAACTTTTTGTTGTCAAGCATAAGACAGGGCATGCTGTTCAGTTAGCAGGCTGCCTATCGAACACAAAAAAGCAGGAGGATAACATCTGCATTTTACTAGGACCAGGGTTTAATCTGTCATCGCTGAGAATGCCTAACTAATACTTCTTTGTGCGTTTTCACTGTGAATGGAATATTCTTGTGTTGACCCAGTTAAGATCTCTATAAGTAAATGCAGGATTCCTCTAGCAGTCATCAGGATCTGGTAGACTTTAAGTCCCGTGCCAAGCTCCTCATGAAATTAATCCCCAGTTCCTTAGGAGTTTCCAGACTGTCTTCCCTCATAGGGGGCTGGAGTGATAGGAAGTGAACAAGCAACAGCTCTTTATCTAAATCACTGAGCTGTTGCACCGGCCTGCGAGGGAATAGCCATTGCTCTAATCAAACAAGTAGGCCAATTAAATTGGTAGTTTTTCCTCTTTGGAGGAAAAAGCTGTTACTGAAGCTCTAAGCCACAAGGCTGCACTCTATAAATGAGATAAGGCCATCATCTAGTGAGTGGGTTTGCCTTTCCTCCTGAGATATCTCTGTGTTGCTGCTGTGAAAGCATAGGAAACCAGGTCATTGCTTAGATAATTTCTCTCTTTGCTAGTTAAAACCCTCTCATGTAAGGCCACATCAATTGACTTGCTGGAGCATGCAATTGCTCCCTGGTAGGTTTTGTGAAGGAAATAGTATTATCTGATAACACAAGATATATCATAACATTAAATGCCGTGTTTAAAAAGCTAATCCTCAAGTTAAGTGATTATGTGGAAATCTCAGCTCATTGAAATTACAAATATTAGCTTTGTCAGGCGTCGCTGCTGTGGAGAAAAGCTTGAAAACAAGTACCCCAAACATCACAAACCATGAAATAAACAAAACTGTACTCAAATAATTGGAAGTTTAAAAAAGAAAAAAAAACACGTGAACAAAAAAGAAAAGAAAACCTAAATCAAATCAACCAACCAACCAAAAAACAAAGACTCAAATTTCCATAAATATTTCCTATTTTTATGTCAGTGTTTTTTAATTTTTGAGACAAACTTGTCAAAGGGCATTGGCTATGCCTAAAAACATTAAATATTTTCTCCTGTTAATTGCCAACCAGTAAGTTAGTTTGTCACATGCTTTTTACACTGTTTGTAAAGAGATTGTTACTGTTTGTAAAGAGATGAGGTGTTGCATTTTGGACAAGTATACACCAATGTGTTCTAAGTTTCATTTTCTTTTACATTTGTATACTTTAAAAATAAGATTAATTTCTGGGTTTATTTAGGCTTTGTTCTCAAAACATTAATGTGCACTTTTTTTGGCCTAAATTACTTTATTATCCTGCAAAGGCATTTTGCAATTTAAGACTATTTCTGCTTTTGAAAAACATTTACTCTTGTTATGCATTTGTACTTTTTTCAGTGAACACGTGAATATTTTTTTAGCACTGTTTCTTTTTACTGGGAAGCCTGAATGAGGAGAAAATGACCATAATAAGAGGCAGTAAGGGTACAACTGGGCTAAGCACAGGGTTTTTTTGGGCAGCTGTTTACTCCTGCTTCGTTTTGTCAGTTTAGCTGGTAGAGATTCTGCCTTTAGTTTCAAATCTGTTATCCACACAGAGAAGTATGACTGTAGAAATTTATTACAAACGTTTTCCTTTGTGCTGCATTTTACTCTAGTCATTACCTGACTGGAATGTGCAAATTTTAATGTTTTCCTTTGTTTCTCCAGTCCTCTCCTGCAGCAGTTTTCACACGATTAACATCACCCAGCAGTAGCTGTCTACACACTTCAACAGGCCCATCACGAGGTTTAATTTACTGTGGCCAAACCAACTCCTCTGTGACTCATTTACTAGCCTTAGGAGCTGTCTTTTTCTGCTACCTGGCATACATGGGAAAGGAGGTGGAAATTTTTCATTTGGTGTTAAACTGCTAGTTAGTAACTTAGCAGGTTATCTGTGTCTAACAATTCTGAGATGCATACTGACAGCTGTTTTACACAACTGATACCTTGAGAAAAAATAATTCTTATGGCTACTTTGAGAGCTACCTATATTTATAAGAACTCCAAAGGTAAAAGCTGTTATTAAATTTGTTCTACATGGGCATTGTACAAAGGAGTTTCAGTTTTTTACAGACATGCCACCGCCAATAATAGGTACCAAGAAAGATCACAAAGTGCAAAACAAGATTAATGAATAATGGCATATGATTATCTGGGGAAGACCTTCCACTCTCTCATAAAGTCCTGTAAAATTTGAACATAAATGGCATGACATCAGCATCACTGACCTTCTGACACACTAGTGATGCTAATCTGTTCTAAGGATTTCTTGTTTTCCTCCCTTTCCCTTTGGTCTTTCATAAAGACATTTGTTCTAGGCAGGTCTCCATTACCTTTAACAGGTGTCTTAGTGATGTTAGGGGAAATCTTATAAGAGGTACTTGGAGAATTTAAGAGAGAAGACTGCTTTCATAATTAACCATAGTATATTTATGAAATAACTGTGCTGAAAACCTGCTGTGGTTTATAGTGGAAATTCAAGTAGAAATTCTGTTATCCCCTGCTCAGTTGTGCATATGCTGTTCCTGCAGCAGGCCAGGATATATCTGCTGAGCTCTTTGAAAGCAAAGGATTTACCATCCCTGAAAATGGCAAACTGTCCAAGTTAATTTGTTCAGGAAATTATCAGGACTAGCTTGAAATAACATGAAAACAGGCCTCTTCCACAGAATTTCTTCTTTTTAGGAACTACAGGCAGCCAGCCTCTCATGGCATTCCTTTGGATATCTCCTGCCTCTGTCCTCCAGTGATTCTTTCCAAGAGGGCTTCTTTTTTTACATACCCTTCTACAGTTTGGAAATGTCACCTGGGCAGAACAGGAGGATTTCCGGCTTTTGTTTGGGACTTCTGGCTTGCTCAGCATCCAGAAAGCACAGAGATGCTACTTGGGGAGGAAGGTTACCCTTCAGGTCCCATTCCGAAGTCTGACTCTTTGGGAGTAATGAGGGATTTGATTTCAGTGTGTGGATTTCATAGATGATCTGTGTTTCTGCTGTACACTTGATGTGCCCTGGATGTCTGACTTACTGTGCAGAACCTGGGCACACACAGTTACTCCCCAGACAGATTAGGCCCATGAGGTGCACATGCACTGATGCTTGAAAAAGTATTTCTGTCAAAAAAATCCATCTATCTTAGAGGGCCCTGAAGTGACCTTCCCAAGAGTCAGTTTCTTAAATTTAATCAAATTTTCACTACTTGGAGGCCATATGAAACCAGAAGTCATACCCTTCACAAAACTCAAATTCATCCTCAATGATCCATCACAGTCCTTCTTCCAGTGGGTATTCATTAATACCTTCCCTGTCATACACCCAGCTCTGCTGCACAGTTTCTTCCATGTTGCCACACTGAAAGAAAAGTGAATGAAGCTATTTTATTTTCAAGAACAATCCTCCGGGATATAAAATAGCTTTTCTTGCCAGTATTATCAGAAATGACAGTTTGCAAAAGTCAGCAAGGACATTTTTTCCAGCAGGTTGCCAATTGTTTCTAATTTGCAAAGCATCCAAAAATTTTTCAACTACTGAACCTAGTTCAAATTTTTACACTCAAACCCTGTCACTTTTATAGATTTTAAAGGAAAATATCTGACAGGCTCAGTGCTAAAAGCTGATGTTGCCACATCCCACTTTGTTTGTATTGGGCCCTTGCAGACAGTGCCAAGGACTAGAAAATTAACAGCTGATTGGCTCCATCCTCTTGACGCCCTCCCTTCATTTGCTGACAGACATTGATGAGCTCCCCTCTCAGTCACCTCTTCTCGAGGCTGAACAGCCCCAGCTCCCTCAGCCTTCCCTATAAGAGAGACGCTCCACTCCCTTGATCATCTGTGCAGCCCTCCATTGGACCCACTCCAGGTGCTCCATGTCTCTCTTGTCCTGAGGAGCCCAGAACTGGACACAGCACTCCAGATGTGCCTCACCAGGGCTGAGTAGGACAGGATCACCTCCTGTGACCTGCTGGAAATGCTCTTCTCAGTGCACCCCATGATACCTTTGGCCTTCTTGGCCACAAGGACTCACTGCTGGCTCATGAGCAGCTTGCTGTCCACCAAAACCTCTCTTTCTCTTCTCTGCAGAGTTGCTTTCCAGCAGGTTGGCCTTCAGCCTGTGCTGCTTGTGCGTGGGGTTATTCCTACCCATGTGCAGGACCCTGCATTGGCCTCTGCTGATTTCCTCATCATTATATCACAGACACAAAGCTAAAAATCCCTTGGCACTGTGGCACCTCTCCCCACTCTGCAGTCCTGTGTGTTTGACCAAGGTGGGCAGGCTGGCCAGAATGCCAGCAGGACAGGAACGTCACAGGGATGCACAGGAACCAGGTGGGTACCATATTCAAGCTATCCCCTCCAGAAAGCATATTCCCTGCCTGCCCCCACAGTCTCTCCATGGTGGCAACCAGGCAAAAAAAAAAAATATATATATATATAAAAAAGAGGCTTTATGCAGATACTGTCCCACAGAGCTTCACAGGGTGGTCTGCAATGTCATCTTCAGCTACTAAAGCAAAGCTGGTTAATGACAGTGAGGCCTCTGTAAAAACAGAAAAGCAGAAAAATGCCCTGGATTCTGGAGAGGTGATTAAATTGCATGCCCTATAAGTTATTATTATAATCCTTTTTGACATGCACTGTGTAACATTCACCTGGCTTTCATCCCTACCTCTGTGAACTGTTTGTGATTGAAGAAAAAGTGATGTTTATTTTGAGCTAAAAGTCAGTTTTGTTCCAGATGAGATGTCTCATTCACTGTACATATGTCAGCCCTGCAGGTTCTATCTCAGACTCAAGAAACAGGAAGTTTTTCAAATAACAATGCAATGTCAAGATATTACTTGGACAAAATAATAAAACACTTTCCCAGCTTCAGTCATAGCAAGCTTTGAGGTTTGTTTTTTGGGGTTTTTTTTCCCATACAGAGAGTTATATGTGCTTTCTCTTCCATCACTATAACTGAGAACAACTCCAATGACTTCAGACAAAGGCTTCACATCTATGCTATTAAGAATGAAATTTTAACTAGCACATGGATATGCTGAATATTTGAGGAGCTTGACTGGTTTAATGTTTTAATTCTTCAGGAACTGTCTTTAAATTTTCCTGTCTCTAATGCATTAAAAGAAAATCTAAGCTTTCAATGAGTCATTTAAGAATCTCAGCTTTTGGGGGAAATTTTACTTCAGGGTTTCATATGAGCATTATGTCACTTAGATGTAAACAGCAGAAAGTATCCTCCCATATTTAATCCAGCTGTTACACCACATGCCAACTGACTTTTCCCTTTCACCCACCACAAAAGGACTGTAACATCTTCCTTCTTGCTTTTAGAACACTTATTTTGGAAAGCTGTTGATTGTTTTGCAGTGACAGCTCACTGTCACTTCAAATATGGGTCCTTCTCAAATATCATTTGCAAGTGATCCATTTGTGCTTCTTTTCAAGTAGGTAAAACTTAGATTTTAAGATATGAAGATTTTATTTCCCCAGTGGCTACTAATCACTTACCTTTGCTTCATCTTAGGATGTGGACTGTCATAAGAAGTAAATTATTATGCTCCAGATCTACAAAAGTACCTAAAAAAGAACCTACATCAAACGAGGATTTTCATCACCAGAAAAGAATACCCCAAAAAGCTGTTTAATCCCACAAGGACTAGGAAAATTTTTGGTGTGTCATTTAGTTATACTTAATTATATACAAAGTGCTGAATCTGTCTTTGAAGGAAAACGCTGCTCTTCATCTACGGGTGGCCAAATCCACCATTCAGGCTTCCCTCTGACTGATGGGAGCTCTGCACACTGCATCACTACCCCACCTAATATGCTTTGCTTGTGGGTAGCTGGGAACATCTTGGGCCAATTTCTGCCAGAGGTCAAAGAGAAAACCTCATGAACTCTGCACAAGCCAACACTAGAGCTAGACCCTCCAATGAGTGAGGAGTAGGACAGGCAGGATGCCAGACTGCACTGTAAAAAACTTTGCTCGTGGATCTGAGGCACCACACTGCCCTTTTATAACTGTGTTGCTGGCCCTATGTTATATGGAAATTAATATATTTTTAAAAAGTTGTGTATTCATAATTCACCCCAAGAGACTTATTAACAGGATGCTCAGTTATCTAGCCTCAGAAGTCAGTTGTAATAGCATGGCACCATTTTGTTTGGGTGTAGCTTTAAAGGTTGAAAGTGCTTATATGCTTGGAAGGGAAATAAATGCCTTTACATTGACACAAGTTCTCCAATGCTTGAATATGCTTTTTGTAATCTAATCAATCATCTATTTGTTCTAGTCACCAGGAAGAGAAAGTCTTGCTGTGAGGTGACAAGCATTTCTCCTTTGCCTACACTAGATGAGATCATAATCTCCTGGAGGTGCTTATTATTCCTTGCCGACTTTGAGGGATGCCTGCTCTTCCACAGTAGATATTTCTCTGCACTAACAGCAAGGGGAGCTTAGACAACGAGTTGAGAGGGGGATGGCTGCAGCATGTGAAATTTAATCTTTCCATGTGAGCCCTGTCCTCTATGTCTCACCTCAGAGCTGTGTGACTGACCACAACAGCTCCCTGAGAAGGACCTGATGATATTTTCATCTAATGCACAAGTCATTCACTGAAAGTGTTACAACACTGATGCCTTAAGTTTTAACTTTCATCTTTTTCAGATTCTGTACTGCATTAGTATATTACTCTGAACTTTATATAAAGTGTTAGCAAGTTCTCTTCACAGTTTAGTTAGACAAAACAATCCTTTTCCAGCCTGAGCACCAGGACACCATTGCAGCTTCAGGCCCAGAAAGTATAAACAACAGCAGATTGAGGAGAGCAAACTGGGAGGATGGTACTTCACAACCTGAAGCTGTAATTGGACAATTAACCCCAAAATGTAAATGGACCAAAACTTATTAAAGTGTGAAAACTCGTGACCAGCGGTCCATCTTGGGTGTAGCCTCAGCTGGGCTCTTGTAGTGCCCAAGGTGTATCCTTTGAAGGCCTTTTAATAAACATCTACTTTATTCCTTTAGCATTGTTTACACTCTGTTCTAGGTAGCCTCTCAAGGCATCAACACCAGAGGAAAGTTTACTAGTATTGGCCCAAATGGCTTTTTTTTTGTACCAATTTTTAATCCTGCTTCCCAGATACAGCCTTTCTGCTGCAATATCGAGGTACAAAACAAGTTACAGAAAAAAAATTCCTGAAGTTTTCTCACCGGGGAAGGGGAATGCCAGCTGTGGAATGTGGAAATATCCACCATCTTCTCTTTGTCTAGGTGGCCACATGGAACTGAGTCGAGGTGGTGAGCACCTTTTTGTATGTTAATCACCCTCTTTCTTGTATAATTTTGTTATTAATATTGTTGCTGTCACTGATTCCTTCTCAGCCCACTGCTGTTTGCCTTCATGAAATTGTTATCTCAACCCATCCTCTCTGCCTTTGTCCCCCTCTCTGAGGGACATGCAGGGAAGGGGAGCAGCTTATTTGGAGTTTAATTCCCACCTGGTTCTAAACCACCACAGTGGCATATCCAGGCTTGCAGCCATTTTAAGGAAGTTATCCTGCTCTTGCTAAAATTGCTCAAGGCAACAGTCTTCCTGTTAGCAAGAGACTGAAGAGGTGATCAAACAGTTTACAGTCAAATATTGGGTTGTGCTTCAGTATTGACACTTTAAATAACTGGTCTTATAATTATTCTGCTTTTTCAGATCCAAAATATTTTATAAATATATCCTTTCCAGGTCATATAAATCGGTGTCACACTCAGTGTGCTCAGTGGTGAGGAAGGAACATCTGTTCATTTGTTCAGTAGTCATCCAACCTGGCTTTTATCTTTAAAATAAAAAAGCAGTTGTGTCATGAGCAGAAATTTCATGCAGTCCATTCATATACTGCATTTACAGTTAAATTTCCCTGACAATTCACCACCATATAACACACCTCAAAACTCCAGTCATCTCGGTAAAATAATCTGCACAATTACTGCTACATTGGGCAGCAGCTGGCAATGAAGGAAATTTAGACTGCTTACCAAATGGAAAAATTCAATCAGTACAGTAGTAGTTCAGCTCTCTCTTTTTAAAGAAAAAAAAAAATTAAAAGGCATGAACAAACAAAGCAACAGCAACAAAGCAGTTGTAACTCATTCTATTAAGAAGACAGATTAGAGACAGCCTGCCCATTAGTTTGTTTCCCTTTGGGTAGAGCCCTTTTTATAGTTTGTACTGGCAGCATTTAAGGCTCAGCTTTGAAAATGCTGCTATCCTGGGTTTTCAATGAAATTAGGATGGAACTCAGAGGTCAGTGTGGCATCAAGCTCCCATTAACTGTTTACTTGCTCATGAGAAGAGCCAAAATATGTTTCATTCTTCAAGGCCCAGAGAGAATGGAAGAATATCTGACAGGTTGTGCATTCATGGTCCAGGGGAGAAGCTACAACAGGACAAATTGCAAACATTTCAGTTCAAAGACAGGACAAGACAACAGCACAATGTGGAAATGTAGGTGGAGCCCAGCTGGGCTGATGTATATAGCAGTGGCATCAAGAATCAGCACCACTTGAATTGTACTGACAGGAGTGAGGTGATGAGAGGCAAAGTATTAATGTAATGATACACTACCTTTCTACTTAAAGGATCAAATATAGGAGTCACCCCCTCAATTTGTACATGGTGTAAAGTCAAGCTATAAATTTTTATCTTCTCAATCTTGTTCTTCTGCTGTTGTTGCTGATTTTTAAGGGATTTATGAACAGGCTTTAGTTAAGTTCAGGGTCTTTGAAAGCTGTTCATTAGCTGCATTCGCCCCTTACTGGGAAGTCCCAAATCCTGACAAAAATCTCTCTGCTAATCTTCAAAGGTGGTAAAGGTAATCCAATCAGCCTAAGAGCCATTTTTTCCCCAAATTATTAAACAATTCCTCATCACTTTTGTTGCTATGTCATTTATGGCAAAACTACAGACTGACTCTGATTGCAAGGGTGGTTCAGGAAGCGTACATGTTTCCCGGAAGCTTTGCTTTACCTGGCATTTTCTTTACCTGTGATTCACAAAGCATGGCCTGCTGCTCTGTAAAAGGGTGCAGACTTCCTGCAGAGCCTTTGGAAGAAAGGACATCAACCAGTCCTGGCAGAAAACTGTACACAGCCTAAGCATTTATGATGACAGAAATCTCTAAAATATCAGGCTACAAGATTTCCTGGGCAGTTCTGTCATTCAAGTACCCAATCTGAGGTATCCTAAGAATGCTCCTGCTTCTCAGACTCAGGAAAAAAAGGTCAGACCTTTTTAATCTCTAGCTTTGTCTATACCACTGAGTAAAACAGTCCAGGGACCATGGGTCCTGAGGCTAACTGGCAGAACACACTTTGCAATCTGTGGATGAGTTACACCCTTGCTTGTGCTGATTTTTCAGAACAGTCCATGACATAGGTCGTCATCCAGGCTGTGCCTGGTCATTCCTTTGGGAGCAGGTGGTTTCAGAGATCTTGAGAACTCTGTGGGCAGGGGACCAAATATCTGTGGATACTGCAGATCATGTCACTGGTCAACGCCAGACAGAGCCTGTGGGTAGCAACAATCCCAACTTGGGGAGTGACTTACAAAGTCATCTCTGGGCAAGTGGCCTGGTGGCAGAGCCAGCAGCCCAATGCACAGACAGATTTCACTTGCCAGACAGCTGAGCTGGCACCAGGCAGCAAGATCTGAAAGATCAGAAAAGCAGTACCACTGCTCCAAAAGCAGTAGCTAGAGAGAACTTTTTCTGAAAGGCAAAGGATCCCAGCTCCCTTGAGAACATTATCCTGGAGCTGGAAAGATATGTGCTCTATCAATTTAAGGTTACCAGCGACTGGCTTAGCACATGCTTAGAGTTGTCAGATCCCTGCTCCCAGCCATATACTCTTATCACCCACCAACCTGTCCAAGAAAGCTTCTTCAGGGCTGTGGGGTGGCCACACAAACTTATCAAATCTAGAATTCATCTTCTTAGATGAAAATTGTCCACTGTGGGAGCTGAACCCCTGCACTTCTGAGTGCAGAAGTGCGGTGATAGTGCACTGTCAGCCCCATCCTGTGCTGGAGCCATTTCAAAAAGGTCATTATGTCCATTTGGCTAGTGAAGTACTGCTGCTATACCTTTTCTGGCACGAAACAAGCATTTTGAGCATGCTTTAATAATGGAATAGCAATCAGTCTTTAGAAAATTCCACTGCTAACATTTCTGTATGCCTAATTTAGGTTGCTGAACCCATATATAGCCAGGAAAATGAAATGGCCTAATTTTCATAGATGCTCAGCTCTTCCACATAAGTGCCTTTGCAAGACAGATGATTTACTAGGCTGTGCTGTTAAGCCTGTTAGCTGCTGGCTTGAAGTTTCAAAGGCTAATCTAAACTGACAGAAATAGGCATTTTGCAGAGGGATCATCATAGAGGAGAAATATTTTATAGGTGCACACACAGAATCTATAGAGTGGGCTATCAGCCAGGGTGTGCTGTCCAATATTTTTTTCGACCAGAAACAATTGATAAAGACATTGATTAAAGATTTGACAAAGAAGTAATGTAATTTTTTGTATGCAATCCCATTTGTTCACAACAGAGATGACAAAAATTCAAGGACTCGTGTTTCCTTCATGACATTGATTTAGCACAGAAGCTTGTAGACCTGTGGTCCTCTATGCAGTAGCCCATTCAGTAAAACAAACCTCCCTGCAGCTGGAGAGGAGTAACTTCTCCTCTCCCTCCATCAAGACTAGATCTGCTTTGGAGCTCCTTATCTGGAATCAAATAATGCAGTGAAGTGTCTTTCTCTTTGGCCAAGCCCTATTTTTTGGCTTGCCTGAAAACCTCAAGTCTCTCTTTTTCTTTTGAGAATCATGCAACATAAACCCTCCTGTCTTTTGTCTTTCCTTGCTAGTTGCCCTGCTTCTTTCTCACATAGTCAAATATGCCTTAGTATGTACATGTTTTCTGGAGGATGATGGTTGCTACTGTTCTGTCCCCTCAAAGTATAATTACTGTGGTCTGAGATGAGCAGTGGGTGTTCCAGCCTTGCCTGTGTGCCCATAGAAATCTTAAGAAAGGATCTCACAGGCTTTGCTGTGCCTTGGATAAAGACCTCTCACCAGATTCTTCCTTTGTGTGAGATGTCCTCCCTCCCATGGAATTCACAGACATCATTCTGAATATTCACTGACAGGTGCAGAATCGATTCAGGATCCAAAGTCAGTGAGAAAAGAAATTGCAATGAGGCAAGAAATGGAGGGAAAAATAATTAAAAAATCCCTGTTTGGACCCACTCTAAATCAGAGGGAAAGGAAGCAAAAATTACAGTTTGGGTAGGGCATTTATTTCTTCTTAATGGCTAGGTGCAGACACTTGTCACTTTGTGACAAGGAAAGTTTAGCAAAATTGCAAATGAATAAGTAACTATTCAGTGCTGCACTTGCATGATCTTCAAAATTTTAATTATTCCAGTGAGGAGAGAAAATATAATTTATTCTTCTCATGAGACAGAAAATGAGCAAAAGACAGACAGAAGGGTCTGTTCTTTTAATTCATTAATCTGGTAATCTATATTCCCCATTTTTGCAAATCAAATTTATCTTGCATAGTAAATGCACCTTGGCAAAATCACTTGACTACATGTGATTTTGTTAATCTCCTTTCAGATGTTCTTGACCACTCCACTTTTTTGCAAACATAAAAGCAGAGATCACAGTAGTTTTTCCTTTTTATTTAGGCAGGAAATGAAATATTCCATGAGTACCTTCTGTGAAATAAAGATGCTGATTTAACAAAAATTTAGCTCCTGTAGTCACTGGAAATCAGAGGACTCACACAGAATCTGTATTGCAGATCTCTCCCAAACCTCACTTTGGAGTATATAATAATTGTAAGCAATCCATATCAATCCTCCATTAATTTTGTCTTTTTAATGTTTCGGGGTTTTTTGCCTCCTTAAAGCCCATATACAAACTATGTTTTCAATCACTTTTACTTAGGCTGCCAGACCTCTATATTTCCTAGTAATACAAAAGTAAATATTGCATGCATCCCATAATGGTACATACTAAATAGCTCTTTCATACAATTTCTTTAGGCAGTTTTTATTTTGCAAAAACAAAGGTATTTTTTAAAAAAACACCTTAATCCTTGCAGAACTATTAAATTAGCTTCCATGATGAAAGAATCTAGAAAATTTTGATTTCTTTGCCTCTTTTCAGAAGTAGGCAAAGACAAGAATTTTATATTTCAACGAGGGTACAAATTTGGTGTTCTTCTCATTTCCAGAGCCCTCCAGATAGGATCTGAACTTGGATTCTTGTCATCAAACATGACATAAGTAATTACATGCTTAGTACATGTAACATATTGTGGATATTGTATATAAACTATTTGGTCAAGCTATATTAGTACATTAAGTAAAATAACCAAACTGCGAAGTTCAAGATCCACGCACTGACTTGTAGCTAAAGGTATTTTCTGACATAACAACTTTGTACCAGGAAATGTATCAATCCTCCTATTTGTTCCTAACAATCTTTCCTATGTGAAACTTTGTTGGTTTTTTTGGGGGTTGGTTATTTTTTAAATAATTATTTGTATGCAGAAGTGTTAATGCTATCTGTATATTTTATCTTCTGGTCCACATTCAATTTCTTGCCAACTGTCCTAATCACATGTATGTAGGTTAAAAGGCTTAAATGGACTGACTTCTACTCAGACTGTACAGCCAGTGGGCCAAGGCAGCAAATTGATGTAAGCATGTAAAGAATAATTCATGTTGCAGCATACCTTGGTTATTCTGCCTAAATAATTCAACAGTGTTCAGTCCAGTAGGGAACTCCTTGCCCGTGAAAAAGACATGTTTGCCCTGTGAAACAATGGGAATTCACAGCACCAGAATCTTCCTGTAGGTAAAATTGAATAAAAAACTGTTTAGATTTAGTTCAGATTTAAAAGATTAAACAAGGACAGGAAGAACAGGAGAAAGGATTTTAAAAAAAAGAAAAAAGAGACCACAGGAACTAGAGGAAAGCAGGTACCTGAGGTCATGGTCAAAATAAGTCTCATTTGATGTATTCTGCCAAATAATAATTTAAAGTTGGCAGAACATTTCAAAAGTTAAAGAGACTAACATCCTAAAGGTCTGCCTATCTTTTCTATCATCCTGTGTAATTCCCCTCTTTTCTTTGGCATTTTTTCTCCCCATCATATTCAGCTTGAAGCATGTCTCATTTTAACTTCTACTCATCAAATACATTAAAGGTGCAAATATGCATTTTATTAGTCCTATTTTTATGAGGACAGTTCCCTGATTTGAGAGTGATTTCCTCACGGAAACAACTATACTGTTATAAATCCATGCAATGAAGAATTACCATTAGTGATGTTGGTATATGTGGTTTTAAATAATCATGCCATTCTTTACATGGAGAGAATTATTGTGGGGAAACCTATTGATTTAAATGATATTGCTTATGTGAATAAGCTGCTGGGTTGGGAAATCTGTTGTGCAGAAAACACCCTTTTCCTCTTGTTCTGTAAAGAGAACACTGATTGTGAGCCACAGAGTCAGCATACTCATGAATACAAGACACTAAGGTTACAAAGAACTCGAGCACACCAAGTTTGGGACTATAAAGCATCTTATATAAGCATGGATATCTTATATGGACACTTAATTTACAGGGTTCCCATCCTGTTTATATTAGGCACCTAGTATTTTGATTTGTCAGAGATCATTTTAAGAAGGATCCTACCATTTGTTCATGTAATGTTTGTCCTTCCCATTTCCAAACCCTAGGGTTATTATTTATAGATAAAGGAAATCTTGATTACCACACAAGAATGAGAGAGTTCTTCATTTGTTCATAATTTATTCTCATCCTGCCGCTAGTTTTGGCAGTTCAACCACTAGACGCAGTCAGACAATAAAAGCTCAGAGTGTGGTGCCTATCTGTAGAGTTTTGCTCGGTTTTTGCAATCTAGATAGCAATATTCTCTTTATTGAATAGGGGCAAAATTCTGTGTACCATGAAAACATATTTTTAGATCAGTTATGTGCATTATCTACTGTTAAAACAAGTATAAGCCATATTTAACCAATGACAAAATCTGGCATTTCATCTCAAAATAGTTTATGCTCACTCAGCTTCAGAGCCATATTTGGATATGATATAAGAACCAAAACAAAATCCACTTTTAAAGGATTAAGTGTGTAATAACCCATACATATTTTATCCTTGTAGCCATAGTTACACTCCCAGATCCAAATGAAAATTAACTGTGTTAACTGGTGTGCTGACTCGAAGCTGACATAATTATCAGTCAGTTATCAATCAGTTATCACTCCACTATCAGTCAGCCAGTCATGGTGTCTGCACAGAGGTAACTCTGCAGTATTGTCCTCTTGATCAATCTGCTATTCCAGTGCCTTTTCTGGCAAAGAATTTATGGGGAAAATTTGTCAGGCAGTTTGACAACTCATGTAAAACCATGTTATTCTTATTTTACACCTCTAAAAAAGAGTATTTCATGGTTTTGATTTTGGCCCCTGGTCAGTTTTTTGAGGGACAGTGTGTAGTGTGTAGGCAGCTTTCCTAATTCCCTTGCTGTGATATTAACCCCCCTTGTTTCCCTTTTTGCAGTCTTTAAATGATTCCTTGTATTATCCACCCTGATAGGTACAAGGAGATGCTGGAACATTGATTCATCCCAGTGAACCGAGGGACAGTGATGCACAACCTTGTTTCAAGCACTGATAACGTAAGACCTTGCATTTAGATGCAGCCAATTATAATTAAAAGATCACAGAATCAACTTACTTGGAAGGGACCCACAAGGATCATCAAATCCAACTCCCTGCCCTGCACAGGATGCCCCAAGAGTCACTCCATGTGCCTGAGAGCTTTGTTCAAACACTTCTTGAGCTCTGTCAGGATTGGTGCTGTGACCACTTCCCTGAGGAGCCTGTTCCAGTGCCCAAGCACTCTCTGGATGAGGAATAATTTTCTAATATCCAACCCAAATCTCCCCTGACTCAATTTCAGTCCCTTCCCTCAGGTCCTGTCACTGGTCACCTCAGAGATCAGGGTCTGCCCCTCCTCTTCCCTCATGAGGAGTCTGTACCTGCGATGAGGTCTCCTCTCCTCCAGGCTGAACAGAGCTTTTAGACACTAAATGCAGAAGTACTTCTCTTGACTTTTTACATGTACTTCAAAATGCTTTAGAAATTCAGAGTGCACAGGCAGGCTTACAACATGCATTAAAATTTCATACATAGTGTTTCCCAGTGGAAATAGCTAACATTTTTGTTGGGACTTTACTGAGCAAGGCACCCCACTAAGAGGAACTTAAGTGGCAGAGAAAAACCCAGGCTTGGTATTAGGGCAAACTTTTTAATGGCAGGAATAATGAAGCTCTAGAGGGATTGTCCAAGGACATTGTTGGATATCCCTCCTCCAAACCTTTGAAAAAGAGAAAAACTGCAGTTATAGGTGCTGCTGTCTAAGGTTAGCCAGCTAAACTTCATGAATACTTGAGGTCATCTTCAGCTTTATTTCTGTATTCTACACTGTTCCATAATTTAGAATGAGATGTATCAGCAGGACAAGCCCCTTCAGCGTGGTGGAAGTGTGTGTTGCATCTGACAGTGTGCTGTGGTGGAGTCAGGAAATCCACTGCAGCAGTGGTTGAAGAGATCCACGTGCATCTCAAGCATCCACACAGAAGTTACAAGCCATGTCAGCCAGGGTGCATTCACTGGCACCTACTAGTGAATCACCACCCTGAGAAGCATGAGGCACAAGCCAGAAGGACAGACAAAATTAGAGTTTAAAGCCGAATAATTATGTGAGACTCTTCTCTTTCTCAGTATAAAAAGGGGGGGAAAAGGTTGCAAATAGATTTTGTAAGAGAGCTGCGGACATAATAGTAGCAGCCACACTCTTATTCTGCAGTTTCTGCACAGCTAGTGCAAGACAGATCTAGGCTTTGGCTCAGTTTCTTGCAGGCTTTCTTCCAGTGGGAGAAAGTGGAATTAGGAAATTGAAGAAGAGCAGCAGGGTCAGAGACATCTATTAGGACTGAAGAGCAGTGATGATATTTTTCAGAGGCAGTGTGAGAAATGCTTCATAAGAATGAGCAGAAAGCCTGCACCACCCTGTAAGTTCTTCAAAAGAGTGTCCAGAAAGTGCTTATTGCTTAATTTTTCTATTACAATTAAATATAATAATGATGATGATGATGATGATGATGATGATGGCAAGGAAGTCCTTAATTTTTAGCACCATTGGATAAAATGCAGGTGGCAAGTGATCACTGTCAGGTTGAGAGAATTTAGTCTTCTTTATAAATTGAAACACTATGCATAATTCATATTGATGTTGTATTTATATCCTGAACAGATGGATTTCCTAGTCATCCTTGTTGTCACAGCAAGGATGCCAAGATTTGAGAAACCCAGAAGAATTAAACACCAAGACAAATGAGTATCACTGGGGGAGTTTTGTAATTTCCCTTCAAAGTATAATATAATAAAAAAATTGTCCCCTGACTGCTGCAAAAGGAGACAGATATGAAGAAATATTAGGAAATTTACACTGCCAAGACAAAGACTTTAAGAAACCCTGTAATGCAGGGCCAAAGACTTATTTCTTAAAACCAAAGATGTTCTATATGAATATGGTGATAAAATGTTTAAATGTTAGTCTGGTTTGAATACAATATTTGATTTATGGCAGGTACAGATGGGAATTTTGTGTCTCCTTTTCAAGGCGGGATTTCTGATCTGCCCAGTGCCTGATCCCAAGGTAAAGGACTGAATAGTCAAAGGATGATTAAAGTTACATTTCACGAAATCTGAAGGAATTTCTCAACACTAGCAGAATGCATCTTCAATGACCAAGACAGAAGTACAGCTCTGCCATGAAAGACTCATTAGTCCATGACAAGCCACAGAATGTGGCTTCTTCTGTAACTCCTTGCCCTAATGGCCTTGCTATCGGTACCAGTTATTAAACTTATAAAATGTATCTTAATAAAATAGAAGAAACACACATCTTTCAGTGTCCTATATTCACTTCCTGTGAACCCACCAAATTCAGCAGCCTCATTAACTTTGCAGTGTCTGAGCCTTAGTGAATAAGCCAAGTTCACTAAGCCCTCTACAAATGAAGCTGGTTACAGTACTTCAACATTTCAAAAAAAAAAATAAAAAAGAAAAAAATAGGTTGATCAATAATTATTACTCCTACAGTGAGATAGCCATGAATTATTTTAGTCAGAGTAGATTGTCCACAACCTAAACATTTATTTTTGTTGCATTCCTTTTGAGGCATCTAGATGTTGTGGTGTTGAACAGAGTAGTTTTGTTATTTTAGTCTGAAAAAAATGAAAAAGTGAAAAAAAAGCCAAGGAAGAATAATATATTATTTCTCATAGACTAATTGGTTTAATTTCCCAGTCGGTGAAATAAAAAAATAAAGCCATGCAGTTTTTAAAATTAAATTTAAATTAAAATATTCTCTTGCCACACACGTGTACCTTTGTCACTATGATATTGAAAATGAATAGAGATATACAGCCTTCATTAGAAATAATGTAAATCTAAATAAGTGAGCAAAATCTGGTGTCAGATGATGACATGAGAGGGTACAGTTGCAAGTAAAAATATAAATTAAAATATGGAAGGAGACAGACATAGAAACCTGGCCTTATATAGTAAAATCTGCTTTACATCTTGAACTTGTTTTCTGGTATTATTTCTGCATAGTGTTCTTGTAATCAATATGGGTACAAATATCAGCAAACATCCGTGTATTTTTGCTGAATACTCTATATTTTCAGTTAGAATTTATGTCACAGCTGTCTGTTACTTTTTCAATAATTCCATATACATACCACAAACATCCCAGTTTTGCTCTCAAAAGAATTTTCCACCTTGGATCAAATTTTTATGTCTCTCCAAATAATAAGCAAGCAAATTAAAGTCCTCTTTAACATCATCTTTCTACATTTTCTCCTTTTTTTTCCCCTTATTTAAGTCTGTCTCGAACACTGGGTCCCTCTGGCTGGAGGCCAAGCCTGTGCTCCAGATTGGTGACAGTGTGACAGGGGAGCTGACTCCTTTCCCTGTAGAAACTCTGCACTTGCCATTATGCTGATTCACAAGAGATTTCTGTGTGGCTGGGTAGCAAGTACTGAAATTCAGTGTTAAGCAACAGTATATATCACTTCACAGAAACATTTTAATAAGAGTTTTAGAAACAGGCTACTAAACCCAAGTTCTAATACAATGAGAGACCAGAGGACAAAACTATAATATATAGAAGTTGTCTTTACATTTCCTATTTCATTTTATGCTTGGTCATTCATTAATCTGCTGCAATACTGTATTGAACCTCTTCTGTTAATTATGCCTGTACTTTATCAATGACAGTGGTTATTGGCTGTTATTTTTCATGTGCACACAAATTAATAATCGAGAGATAGGAATTGTCTATCAATTTGGCTTCTTAAGGCTTGTATACCTGTCAATTTTCCAAAGACTGAGCTTTTGTCACTTTCAACAGTAAACATTTTTATCAGAAAATCCTCAGAATATGAGGTACCAAGTTATCTTTAAACATTACACCACTTTCTGTGGGCAAAAGAGGTTAATCTATGGCACAAGCAAGAATTATTGTGCAAAATTCACAAAGAAGGAATATGCAGGTGCTCCAGCTTAGGTTAACAAATGCATTTTCTTCATCAAGAAGAGTTAAAGGCATTATGTCATTGAAGACAAAGAGCCATTGTACAGGAGGCCATCTGGGTGTGCTTCCTTAGAAGTGAGCTGCATGTTGTCTGGCCATATCTGTGTGGCAGCCAGGAAGACTTCTCATATCCTGTATGATTTCAAATTATTATTTTTCTGAACTTGGTATTGTATAAACTTCAGTTGCATTTTTAAATCCTGTAAAAGAAAACACAGTAATGTCCCTGAAACACAGGAATGGAAGTATAGGAACGAGGAAGTTCCTCCTGGCTGAGCCTCAGGGGTTTTGTGGAAAGAGCAACACGCACAATAGGGCAAGAATAGTAGTTTTTAAGGTATCAGATTCCCAAGAGCTTCTGCTATGACAAAAGTTTTGCTTCTTTCCATCCTCCACCCTCTGTATATTAGCTCACAGGATGCATGGCACAGAATCCTGATAAAATCCCGTTGATTGGTTATGTATTAAAGTTTGCCAAACGCTAACTCACAAACTTGGGGTGGAATTAATTTCTTCTGCCAAAGTAATTAATCTAAATGTTGCAACAATCTAATGAAGAAAATGTTGATTTGAAGGTTTCCTGGAAAAAGGATACACATACTTATTCCGTGAACTTAAGAGATAGCAGTATGACAAAGTTATTCCAATAAAAAACTTGCCAGTTGCGCAAACATTTTTTCCCCCAACATGGTGACATGGAATCACTAGAAAAAATCTTCCCACCTCATAACAGAACATGATGAAGAAATGAAAATAAGAAAGTAAGTAAAGAAAATATGGAATGTTTAATTAAAAAATGCCTCCTTCAGCATTTTGGTGAAATTATTAAGGGATTTCCATGATGCACAGTTGTTTTCTTTGGCTTACAAGCTGAATCTGGAGGTTTTATACTCCCTGATAGAAGTGGCTGTTGAAAACGGGGAAGAAATGATGAGGACTAAAGCACACAAGTTGTGACAGGACTTTAATTATCTCACTGAAAACTGAAAGGGGGAGGCAGAAAATATTTTATGAGTAATGTGTTTCTTACATTTTGAAGGAAAAGAAATAATAGCAATATGATGGGAAACATCATGATAGTTCACGTCTGTACTGTGAAAGACACATAACACTCTATTTTGGGACAAAAAGGAAAAAGATTAGCTAGAAAGAAAATTCCTGTAGAACCTGGGTGCACCAGCTTGTTTTAATACAAGAACCCAATCCAGAATGTATGTTTTTCAGTACTGCCTGGTTGCCAACAGCAGGATTTCAGATTCTTGTTTAATTTTTGCTGATAACCAAAACTTTCATCATACAGATGGAGGCTGCTCCCCCCGATCTTCTCTCCTACCTGGCTCCAGCTCTCAGCATTATCTCCTCTAAGTTAGAGCCCTGCCCTGGGCAAAGGAGACACACTTCTCAGTGCCTGAGCACAGTGCAAACCCCACCAGCTCTCTCAGCATCTACGTTTGAGCAAGAGAGACCCTCAACCCTGCAGGCACATCCCTCCTCCGAGAGGCCAGGTAGAGTTGGTGCATCCAGCCCTTGCCATTGCAGCAGCCCCAGGTGCATCCAGTGTCCAGGCTCTCCCTTGAAGCAGAGTGGCAGCACCACGGGGCCCAGCCTGTCTGTTGGCTTTGTTCTGCCCATGGCCCCAGCCTGCAGCTGCTGCCCTGAGGAAGCTCCTCTCTCTACACCGGCCTCATGTCAGCCGAGGCATCAAGCACCATGGGCCCAGAGGAGCGCTGGGGACTGCGCTGTTCCCCTGCTACCACACATTGTTCTGGGCACTCATAAGTGCCCAGGGATGAGGAAATTTTCCTCTGTACAGCAATGTGTGTGTGTTAAAGACTATAGCAATGCTGTAGGGTTGTGACCCTGTTTGGGAAGTCTTTTTTCTTTCTTTCTTCAAATGAGGTTTGTGTTTTCATTAATCTACTGGAGTGCAAAGAGAAGACTGGGAAGCCTATAGTGTGATCAGGGAGAACTGAAATCAAACATAGCAGAGAATGAGAAGAGGGATGTAGAAATTGCAGACTGGGTGGACAGAGTCAATCTCTGAATAATGACTACTCTTCAGTCAGCCTATTTCTTGGTTTTTCTTCTTCAAGTGGTCAGAAGCCACTTGATCCAAGCTAGCAGCTCTGCTGCCTATGAACAGTGGGTTTTGTCAGCAGGAAAATGTCTCTGCTAGAAGCTGGGACAGCTCAGTCACATCAAGCAGACTGGCTGATAGCAGCAGCTGCCCTTTGGATGCCTTAAGGAGCTGGAACAGAAGCGAGACAGAGTTAAAAGAAACAAAGTGAATATTTATTGAGGGGCCTTCAAAGGCCCCAGTGCTACAGCTGTGGCTCTGCCCAGATGTCTCCAAGACAGAAGCCAAAAAAGGGGGACTGGTCNCAGCGAGGAGGAAGACGAGAGGAGGGGCGGCGCGGGGGGGGGGGGGGGGGGGGGAGGGGCTGGTGATGAGAGTTCACACTTTTATATGTCCAAGTCCATTTCCATATAGAAGCCCTTCTCCTTCCATACTGCCCTCACCCTGGGCCTGAAGTTTGAAGGAATTACTGTCCTGGAGTCCCCAGCTAGAGCAGGATTGTTTTGTCTGTACCATCCTGTAAAAAAATTTCGATAACTCTCAATACAAAACCAAAAGCCACACACCAAAACTGAGCAGAAAAGCCCAGAACTCAAGGCATCACTTTCAAGAGCATGTGGCAGAAAATCAGAAGACAGCATTTCCTGCTTGGCTCTATGAGACCTGTCTCCATGGAGAGGAGACCAGTCACTTGCAAAGATTAGAGCCACCTCTGACTAATATTCCCTGCACACCCTTTAATGAACCCACGCAAGATGTCAAAATCCACATGCGGAGTGACTCATCCCTCTTCAAAAGTAGGATGCCATGAACTGAGTGCACATGCTGACAGAGTTTGTACCAGAGCAGTTATCACCCAGAGACTATTGGGATGTCCAGCCATGCATCAAGGCACAGTCAGAAGAGCACGTGCCTGGGCAAGGCAGGGTTTGGGGCTTTGCAACTCCTGGGACACTTGGCTTTCCAGGACTGGGAAGACCACATGAGGAAAGGTTAAAGGGGCAGAACAAAGCACCTGCAGGCCCTGGTGTTCTGTAAGGACATTTAGTAATGTCAGTCTTCATTTGCCCTGGTGCTAGCTGGCACCAGAATCTCTCAGAAACGCAGCGCCAGCAGTCTTCTTCAAGACAGTGTGCAACAGCAGGAGATGTGCTGCTCTGTGAGCCCTCTATGATGTTAGCTAAACCTGCCCAGAGCTTAATGGCCATTTCTGTGGAGCCTTGCAGAGTCAGAAGCTATCCACCTTGGGCAGAAAACATCAGATTTTACCCAAAACACTTCTCTTACTACTTTACTCTTACTACTTTAACTTATTGACCACTCTCAGTTTCCCTTTAATGACTGCCCTTTTATTGATGAAAAAGAAAACTCATTTTTTAAGTGACAAGATAACTGTTTTCCTCATGCTTATTGTAGTGTCAACCTGAAAAACTACTGACATCAATAATGCTGAACATCATGAGAGAGGAAAATCAGGCGCCCCAGATCCAAAAAGGATTTAAAGGGATCACTGGCTCAGAAAGGATATAACATAATTTTCATTGTCACCAACAATTGTACCATTCCACCCACAAGGAAAGCTTCTCTTTCAAGAGCATCTTCCAAAGTGTCTTTAGGTCAGTACACTCTATGCTGAGCCCTCTTCTGGTAGGACTAGTTAGCAGATACTTTAGGTTAAACAAAAAAATTGTTTAGTTTTCTCATCTCCAATGTTGAGAAAGTCTGTTTAATAAAAGTCCAGCTTCCGAGGTACTGAGTCATCTGTGGACAACCACATTCTGAAACCTGCTTATTTGTACAAAACGCTGATGATGGATTTAATATGCTTAAGCAAAACCTGTTCACTGGAACATTGCTTGAACTACTGTTCATACACAGAAGTATTCCGTGAGAAAAAAGGGATTTTTCTGGTTCACAGAGTGAATTTGAACTCTGTCCTGAACTGTAGAGTCTATAATACATGGTGCTGAGAAACACTGAAAAAACCCAAGAGATTCCAGCATGAATGAGACACTGAAATGCAATTAGACCTTCAAGAGCTGACATTAGTTATGTGTATTGGGAACAGCTGTCACATAAATAATTCCAAATCTTTGGTCTTTAGTTCCACATTTTGTTCCTTTCTAGTTATTCTTTTTTCTCATTGTTCAAATTCCCCATCAGAAAATCAAACAAACACTTTTTGTGTAATAGTTCTTGGTCTCTTGCTACACATCTCAACTGCAATGTTACCACTTCGTTTCACCTCATTGAGACAATCTATATCATGTAATAAGTCCTTTATTTACTGGAAGCTAATGTAATTATATCTATATATATACAATTATATGTAATATAATTGTCTATATTAGATATTTTATAATGATATAGCATAATTATAATACATTATGCAACATATTATATAATTATTACATATTGTGTAATACATTGCATAATTACTACACCGTATCATATACAAATGTAGTACGTGCACTACACACCATTACTAAACCTAATAACAGAATTATATCTAATGTGATTTTTAAGACATATTTAATATGTTTCTAGGGATAATTAATCATACGTTTTTGTTAATCTCACTGTTTTTTTAACAGTCTATTCATCAGTCCATAGCAAGCTAAAAGAAATGTTTCCTTTTCACAGATTTGCCTTAAAAAAGAACAAAAATTAAAAGAACTGGTCTATCGGTCATCCACTCTCAAGGCACATTGACTATTTGTTAGATATTATTCATATTATAAGATCATTTCCACAACATCATATTTCAATTTTACTTGTCTCCCTGTATGAAAAACTAGATTTATTTTAAGGATAGTGGTATAAAATTTCCAGTTGCATCGCATCTCTACAGATAAGCAGACCAAAAATATCTATAGCATGGGGAAGATACTCTGGATATTCCCTGGAGTTTAAAATCTAGTTTCCTGACATATCTTTTGGGAATATTTTTGAGGTTGGTCATAGTCAATGATCTGTTTACAGCACAGAGCTGTAAAACAAATCTGCAGCCCTTTCTAGCAAGCCAATTAACAGGACTCATTATGCAAAGAGGATATTCCAGCAGAATTTCTGTTTTATTTTGCTGAGCTCTACTCAGAGATCCCTTTCATTTCTGCTTAGTTAAGAACAGAATTTAACTACTCATGCACAGAGAAAGTAAAATAAAAATGTTAAGAAGACATCTTTTATCTTTCACGACAATATTTGTCCTGAACTGTACAAAACCCCTTGGAATACTAGATCATTATACCTAAACTATTTCAGCGGTTCTAGTTCTGCTAGACAAGGTGTGGTACAACCTCACCTTAAATATTGTGTGCAGTTTTAGTCACTGCAAGATAAGAAAGATATTAAACTCTCAGGGAGTGTCCAAAGGAGGGCAACAAAGATGGTGAAGGGCCTTGAGGGGAAGCTGTATGAGAAGCAGCTGAGGGCACTTGGTCTGTTCAGCCTGGAGGAGACTGAGGGGAGACCTCACTGCAGTTACAGCTTCTTGTGANTGAGGGCACTTGGTCTGTTCAGCCTGGAGGAGACTGAGAGGAGACCTCACTGCAGTTACAGCTTCTTGTGAAGGGAAGAGGAGGGGCAGGCCCTGATCTCTGCTCTGTGGTGACAGTGACAGGACCCCAGGGAATGGCCTGAAGCTGCGTCCAGGGAGATTTAGGTTGGATATTAGAAAATGGCTCTTCACCCAGAGGGTGGTTGGGCACTGGAACAGCTCCCCAGGGGAGTGGTCACAGCACCAAGCCTGACCTCAAGAAGGGCTTGGAAAATGCTCCCAGGGCCATGGTGTGACTCTTGGGGATGGTCCTGTGCAGGGCAGGGAGTTGGACTTGACATCCTTGTGGGTCCCTTCCAAGTAAGCTGATTTTGTGATTCACACCTCAGGATATGATACGAGACCTCACCATCCCCTCTGAGAGCTCTAGTTTAGCTACCCTTCTCCATACATGCCTACATATGCTGCCTCCTGCTCAGATTGACAGGGCTTAAGACTAGCTCTGTTGAGTCATAAAAAATAATTATGCTTAGGCAATTAAATTCTTCTTGAACTGGCTTGAGACAAGCCATCCTTTGGCTTTGCATTAATTAGATCTCCTTTGACTACAGTGGAAATTAGGTGTTCTATATATTGGTGCATACCTACAAGTATACACCTCCAATGTAAATGATTTTGACTTCTGATCCCAGTGGATATATTTAAATGCAAAGCTTTGAGACAAACCAGTTACATCATTAACACAACTTATACTTCTGAGGCCATGGATAAAAGCAGAATTCAATTTTAATTACCTTGTTTTTTGTAATGTGTTTTGAAGTATTTTGAAGGCAGAATAGTTCTTGCTGTTATTGTTAGGAAACTAGCTGCAAAATTAAGAAAAGAAATGCAGAACCAGGCCAAACTATAGTATTCTGTGGATAAAGAACCTCTGGCAGAAAATGGTCAGATTTCCCAGTCTTCCTAGTGAAAATTGTAGTAGGTCAGCTGTGAACATCCAAGCTCCTCCCTTGAAGGGTGCTTTTGTTCCTTGTCTTTGCTGCAGCTGATTAAGGTACATTCAGAAAGCCAAAACATGAATGACCGGTGACCTCCTCCAGCTCCCTTCCAAATGCCACCTGGGATAGCACAGTCAGACTGAACCTTAGCAGCTCTCTCCCTTAGTTCTTTCCTAATGAAGCCAATTGAAAGACCAAGCCCCAGCTTGTCAGTGAAACCCAAAATAAAGGATTTGTCTCTGTTCAGGCAGGAGCTGCCGGTGCTGAGGTTTGGCCAAGAGGGCCTGTAGCCCTGGTGCCATTTCTGCCTACAGTGAAGCCCATCCTTGCCCATCATAGACTCCCAGGGAAGCAGAGCCCAGGGATGTGAGTTCAGATCTGACCAGCCTGGAAGAAAGCTCCCCATGGCAGGACAATTCTCTTCTGGGTATTTTCATCTCCTTTCCTTATGAAAGCTGATCAAAGGAACCATGATTCACTTAAGATTTGCTCCACTGTAAATAAAGCCAAAGCCTTAACCACAAACACTTTACATGTGCTTGTTAGCAGTGTGTAAGTTATAGGCCAGTCCCTCTGGCTGTTTGCAACTAGCCAAGATTCATTTATTACCATTCCATGCTGTCTAACACCATCCTGCTGATCTATAGGTAAAAAATGCATAGTAAGCAACAACTGAATATTATAAAAGGCTCCCACTTTTGCTGTTTAATGCATTATCTAACTCATATATCTTTGCATTGCCACAAGGTTTCTGAACATTAAAGGGTTGGAACGTGACTGGCATGGTACTCAAGATTTTCTGGTAGGTTTACAAGGTATGAAATCAACAGCTTGAATTTTTTCAAGATGTATGTCTAACAAGTGGAAAAATGGGTGTGAGGCTGTGCAACTATTGATAGCCAGTGCAGACATGCTCTCATTTCACATACCAGCTCTTTATGTACTGCAGCCTCACTCAAGTAAATGTTTCTCCATTGTCATTTGAGGGATTGTTTTAAAGTCAAGTATCCAAACACATAGAGAGAAAGCTTTTATCGCTTCGGGATTCCATATATGGGACTGATTTGTAAGCAGACTTTGAGTTTCAGCCTCAGAAATCAAGGTGTGAAGCAGAAAACTGAGGCTTCAGCCCCACAGCACACAGCCACTGTCATCCACTGCTGCCACCTCTGCACATCATGCAGGAGCAGAGGGGCAGCACGTGTCAGATGTGCACAGAAAAGTTGCACTAAGTCTTATAAAACCTCTGTGAATAAACAGATAAATTAGGTTCCCATGAGTTGCCCTTAATTTTGGAAGCAGTTATTAAACTAAAGAAAATACTGTGGTCAAAGGTAAAAGATTTGTTGCACTGAAACTTGAAATGTTTGGAGAAAAAGCACAAAAGAGGCTTTGAGCAATACAGTTTCTATATTAATTTTTCTTTAGATTTTGTAATTACAAATTAATTAGAAATAAGCAACATCAGAATTACTCAATGTACTAATTTATTAAAAAGACACATTTAGATAAAGTAGTTACCATATCAATAAAAACACCAGGGACTTGTCGTATTGTGCCTTAAACAGATAAAGGATAGAGCAAAATTTTTCATAAATGTGCAAGTCTGACAGACTGACACAAGCGTGTTCTCCACATGTACCTGGAGATCCTAAAATCACAAATGACAATTTCCAAAGGGATTTCAGAACAACAAATAACTCACTGCAGACCTCCTTGTGACAAATAAAAAAAAATATAGAGATAGGAATTGGGCACTTTGGAGGACCACTCTGATAAGTATATAACTTATTGCTCCCCCACAGAAAATTATAACCAAAGTTGACCTGAAAATCATGTTTTGAAAGAAAATCTTGAGTTTTTTCAATTACAGGCTTAAATGATGGATTTGGGAAGAAGCAGGATAGTGTGCACATGAGGAACTGAAGAACTTTCTCCTCTCTTAGTTACTAGAGGTACCCCTGAGGGACAAGCATTAAAATTTGCAAACTTTTAAACTCCTACCTAAAATCCTGGCAGACTTGTGTAGAGGAGTCTTGGCTTTTTGGATTGTATTCTTCAAGAAATTTTAGACCCCTAGAAAAATTCCAGACAGCTGGATGTCAACAGGAGTCAGGTATAAAAAAGGACTGATAAATAAAGATAGTATGTAGATTACTGCTTCAGAGTAACATAGATAATTGTCATAGCAGCTCTTAACCAACACCACATTGTTGAAGTTTTTCAGGTGCATTTGAGCACTTCTAAAATTTGTTCATCTCCTTTTCCCTTTCTGTCTAGTGTATCACCACCTTCATAAATGAAACAAGTTTTTTTAAAAAGTTACTGAAAAAGTTACTTTTTGTTAACTTAAAGTTATTTTACATATACAAGCAATTTTTTCTCTTGACAATGATGATGACAACATGCCAATTTAAGCAGTGGTTATTAATTTACTCCATCAAAGGGGAAAAAATTATGTGTCTGGTTTACTTATGTCATGTTGTCATGGTATCTCTACCCCCAAAAAAACAGTTCTGGGAGAGTGCTCTCATCCCAAACATCTCATCAGTCCAAACCTGCTTGGCTTTCATCACTTCCAAACTCTGTCAGTAACTGGTAATAAGGTGCTTTCATAATTCTCTTTTCCATGTTTATATAAAATGTATTTCTGATGTATATGATATGAAGGATTGTGCACTGAGGTTTATATCACTTAACATTCTGCAATAAATGCTTAATTCTCAACAGCTAAATGATCTGTTTATTGACAAGTATCAATCTACTCACTAGATGTGGCCTCAACTGAATATTTTTTTACTGTCTCGCCAAGTCCTAACTCTACCCTGAGGACAACAGCATTTCTAAATATTTGGAATGTGGTTTTAAACTGTTGAGTTTCTGACTAGAACACAGCCAGGTGAATGCATTTGATTTTGAATGGACTTCCTACAACAAAGTGTCAAAAAGTAGAGGTGTGATCTCAGATGACGCTCTGATCCTTCAAATGCATTTGTGATGTTTTAAAATGCCTGGGTCCCAGCTGTCAGACCTGCACAACCATCAGCAGCTCTTTGGACAGTGGTCTAGAGACCACCTTGAGCTCATTAAGCAAAGCATCAGTAGCTAGAAGCACCTGGGGCTCCTTGTGTACAGCTGCTGCAAGTACACCACTTGTCAAGTACATTTTAGAGTGATAATCAGTTCATTTTGCTTTTACTTATGGTTTGGCCATTATTAAAAGCAGAGTCCAGGTGAGAGATTGTGTTCACACGGGGGACAGCCCCAAGCAGGGTGACTTGTTCCCCTCTGCATTGTGCAGAATGCCAGGATGAGCTCAGGATGCTCTGGACAAGGCAGAGACCTTTTGGAACCAACAAATGGGAAGGAATGTCAAATGAGAAGGACCTTTCCCACAGGACATCTGCTGACCAGTTCACTCATTGTATTGGTAAAAAATTTAAGAGAATCCATATAGATCTCCTTTAAATTTACAGGCATTAAATCCTCATTTAGGCTGTTTATCCCCAGCTATTCAGTCATAAGAAGCATGATACTGTCCTCAGGTGGGTAGCTTAAAATCATAGTATTTGTGGCATATACTATGTTTCTTGCCTTTGTTATACTTCCTATCTGAATTTTGACATATACTTGGGACATAAAAGTTTCTCCATGCAATAACTTCCTTTATTGTCATATAAACATGTGGTTACAAGTCTTGAGTTGGTGTATTTAAGGATAAACCATTAAAATAGAAATAATGAGGAGGATTTTTTTCTTTATTTTGAAAGCTTTTAGGAGATTTTAAGGGAAAGATCTCTCTGAATGAATGACTACAAAAAATTCAAGTTGTTCAATGGTGCAATGAAAAATTGTAAAGATGCTGTGGGCTCCAAACCTGTCTTTCAGGGAGTCCTTAAATACAGTTTAAACCTAAGGAATCTTACCACAATTATGTTTCCACCTCCAAATTACTCTTTTTTTCTTTATGCTAATTTTTTCTTCCTGTATTATGAATAAAAGCGATATTTTTCTTGTACTCTGCCATGGAGTATTTATTTTCTTTTCTTTCTTGTCACTTTCCTTAATTGAGATAAAAGAAGCCATAGCCTGCAAGAGCATGATTTGTTCTTTGTGCATAAAAACATAATGTCCTTCTAGGTTATCTCAGTGGGGTGCACTGTGACTGCAATGCACCAAAAACCCTCTGAAATTAAAAGCAAATAAACAAACTGGGTTTATGTTAAACAAAACAATGGAAAATTCCTATCAATTTAGGAGATTAAGGTTGCAGAAAAGTTTCCTATTCTTTGCCAAACTCTCCACTTTCTTTCTGCTCAGTAAGAAGAGCAACACCATGCTGCATTTTCCTGACTGGTGACCATGTTACCATAATGATTCTTTCTTTCCTATCACCATAAAAGCTTATAAATTAGTAACTTATAAAACTGTTAATATTACAGCTGCTCATTGCAGTTGCCCTCACATCAGGATGTGTAACTATCATTAACCAAATAATTCAACATCAGTGTTATAATAGAAACAGCACTAGCCTGAAATCATTGCAAGATTTTTCAGAGTAAAAGGGACATTTTCATCTGCCACAGCTAAAATCAGTGTGATTGCTGACTGTGACCAATAAAATAATTATTTCAACTTCAGCTGTAAGTCTTTGGTAACAGTATCACACAAGTCACCACAGCACCAGACGTCACAGTCATAAATCAAGGACCTTCTTGTATAATACAGAACCAAAATTATGACTCTTGACTCTAAGTTCCTTGACAGATATTACTCAGTGATGACAAATGTCAGGTTGGCTTCCTGTGAGTTCTGTATGACACCCTCTCAAACACATAACTACACACCAGTGATAGCAAACCTATCTACAAAAGGAAGTACCTGATGGAGGAAATTACTCACCTCCAGAATTGATTTGAGTCCCCACCAGCTCACTTGTGATTATCTCTGTATGTTGAAAAGGAAAGAAGACAAAACATACCGCTTCCATGTCATTAAAGCAGGAAAATTTCCTCAAGATAAATTCAGATAGTGAGAGGGATTCAGAACTTCCAAGCCATTCCTTTAGGGGCTTGCTGGGTAAGCAAAACTCCTTCTTTATTTTATTTTTTTTTTCTTAATAGAGGAAGTTTGTTACCTGAAGTGGCCTTTATGGAAATTCTCTACCCTTATAAAATAATGACTTGGAAGTATCCCCAAAAGCCTCAGATTTGAAACATATTTGGCAGACTAGCCAAGGTCAAATCCTGTTGCATCACTGAAGGAATTGCAATGGTAATGGTATAGATAAGGGAATTCAGCACAAGGGCAGGAATATTTCAAGCAACTGATCACATTAGCACTTAAAAACATTCTTCTAACTATCTGTTCTTGTGCAGCTAATGCAATGCCTCAGAAAGCTTTAGTGCACGTGGATGTAGATTATCTCTACAGTTTGCAATTAGCTCTCTCATTCCCACAGTCTCTTGCCTTAGTAAATTTAACCATCACAAAATTGAGTTAAAAATAGAAAAAAAGATATAGAAATGCTTGTTGAAATGCCAGGAATTAATCTTTGCTCACATGAGGATTTATCCCTTTGATCTTCCCTCTGACACCTGGTTGTGGCTGTGGCTAACACCTGAGCTACAGTGCAAAATGCAAAAGGAATGCAGGCTCCAACACTCTCAAGATGCCATAATAACAAAAATGCAGTGCACGAATATGTTTCTGTGTTAGCTCCTTATCAAAACCAATACTCATAAATGCAGTGTGGAAGGCACTTTTTCTACAGGTAAGGACTGCAGAGCATGAGCCACCAAAGCTGAGCACTAGGAAAGCAATAACCAAGTCCTTCTGCAAATCTTACTGTGACTGTATGAATATTTTTAGCAGTTACATCACCTCTGGGTGATGTTTTGGTGCTTGTCTTACTGAAAAAATTTCCATGTCTACAGACAGAGAAGTAATTTTTAATTAATCCAGACATAAAGATAAACCTGCTCAGAATGAAGTCATTCCCCAGGGCTGCCAGTCTACTTCCCTGAATCGATTGAAATGCTCTTGAGAGGCAGAAGGCTGATGGATATAGGTGAAGTGCACCAAAAAGGGTATTGGGATAACTGAACAGGTTTAATGAGCCCACTATTCTAATTCAATGTGTTGAAGAAAACCTTTAGTGCAGGTAGCTCAGTGTGCAGGCTGCAGATTGAGCTCTGGGTGGTGGGATCAAGAGGCAAGAGGCCAGGAACTGGCACTGATCTTTTGCACAAGAAAGGGTACAACCAGACTCTCAGGGGCACAGCAGGAGCCAAAGACCCCCAAACTTTCACACTGTTAGACTGTGAGGATATAAAAGCCCAGCATTTCCTTTGTTTGTGTTCCCTCCTTAGAGATACCCAGTTTTAGCTTTTATCCAGTTATTTAACTATTGCACCAAGATTAAATTATTTCAAGGATCCAGATTCTGGAAACCCATGGTTGAGCCAGTAAGGAGACAGTGGTCTGTCTGTGTGAGAGTGGAGCGTGCAGGGAGTGAAGTGGGGACCTGTTGGTCACTGGAGCCACCCCCCACCAAGGCGTCTCTGTCCCAGCTCAGGTGAGGTGAGTGTGACTGCCAGAGTGGCTCCTGGATGGTCAGACAGGAAATCTTCCTTAACACCATCAAAAGTTCAGTGTCAGTTTCCCTTGCATGGTAGCTTAGAGCCTATGTCAGCAACATAAATATGAATTAGTATGCCTGAAACAAAAGAAGGCATCTGTGCTAGTAAACAAAATGAGCCCAGAGACAGAACCTCACAGTGAGCCTCATACCACGTGGAGAACTCTTCCAATCCAAATCAGTGTCATAGATTCTGGAATGTGATGGGGTGGCCTGTGGTGCTCCCTGATCTATACCCAAATACTATTTGGGAAAGCATTAGGTATGTCACCATGGGACTGTGTCCAGCCCTTTCAGAATTTACTAATACATAGTTTGTGTATCTACCTTCAGGAACCACATTTTAGCTTATCTATCTGCTGATAGTGTTTATACAGACTCACAGTTTAAGTTCAGGGCTTTGATGTTTTAAATGTTTTTATGCTGAGAAGCATGTGTCCAAGAGTACTCTATCCATCAGTACCTCTAGTCCATGACACCAAATGCTCTTACCCAGCAAAATCCAACATTCCAATACCAACTTCTCATTCAGAATGACCTGCGCCAACTCAGAACGGTGGCCAAAAGCTGCCAAGTGCTACTTGACATGGCTCAAATCCTGCCCAAAAATTCCAAGAATTTAACAAGAAATAGGATTATTACCCAGGGGTATACTCTAATATGGCCTAATTTATGGATACAGATGCAGCAGGAGAGACTGCTTTTATCCATATGTATCTGCCAGTCCAAGCTACAGGCAAACACTGCGTAAGGCAGGCCTTCCTTCATTCCTTCCAATGTCCCTATCTTCAATTTCTACAGAACAACTCAACTCAAGAACTAATTACATTAAAACAAGACAAACTGAGAACATCATCTTTTTTCTGTGCATGGATAATTCTCTACCCACGACTTTGTATTATCAACAGGAAAATTACATAATTTGTATTTGAAGCTAAATATTTGCTTGTACATTAAAAAAGAATAGATAGTGTACATGACAGTTTTCACAATAAAATATTTTTAGTACACTAACATATAAAAAGAACATCTTTAAGACTTGGAGGTTGCAAATCAAACTCTAATGGAATCTGTGGGAGGATTGGTACATACTTCAGTAAATGCAGGCACTGGCTCACAGTTCCAGCAATGTTAAATTTCCAGTAACTATTAGCTAAGTGGGAATTCCTCCAAAATTGCAGAAAAGTATCTAAGAGCCAAATTTAGTACAAAATATTTTAAAAATACTTTTATAATCACACTAAAATACTGGCATGACAAGAATCATGATACAGGAATTCCTACTGTGATTATTGACATTTTTTTTAAATATTATATACTCTAAGGTTTTGACATATCCAATCTTAACCATTTTATTATTAAAAATACACAGTTTTTAGGTCATGCCTTTTGTATACATCATATTGTATCAGCCAAGGGGAAAAATAAACATATAAAACAGAGATTCTTCTTTATACATTTAGAAATTATGTATAATAAACATTGTGAACTGAGAATTGATCCTGAAAGTGTAATCGGATCCTCTGACACAGAGAGTAAAACAGGTGAGAATTCACAAAATTAAGAGATAAAATTGTATTGCTTAATGGCAGTATTGCAAAGGTCACTCCTTTAATTAACTGTAAGGCAGATTATAATATAATGCAGATTCTCATTTCAAACACAGTGTAATCACTAAAGGGGTAGCAATCATTATTCCACTTTCAAAACAAGAGGATCTATTGAGTAAAACTTTGAAGCAGATTTTCCCAGTCTAGTTCTCTTCAAGGGACACAATATGCTTCCTACATGCAAACTACATGAAGCTGAAGAATTTTTATTATGGAACAGAGCAGTAATCCAAACCCAATTTTAAAAATGGGAGAAATAGTCTCAAAAAGTAGAAGTGCAGAATATTGTTTTTAAGAGGTAATAATAATCTACCAGAATACAAGTATGGGGATAACTGAGTCCATATTCTTTCAAAAAAAGGTTTAGCATTGAAGCTTACATTCAGATGAAAAATAAGAAGTGCCATGCTAGTGGAGGAAAGCCATAGTGGCACATTTGAAAAGAAATATGCCTCTAAAGACATGAGGAAGTAATATTTCTGTTCCACTCTGCTTTGGTAAGACTTCAGTTGAACAACTGTACCTAATTGGGATGGCAGCATTTCAGTAAAAGCAAAACAAAAGCATACAGTATGAAAAAGTACCCACAGTTTCTTCACTGGATGCCTTTTTGAGTATGATATTTAACTATTTATTTTCATGAATGTAATTTCAGTGATGTTTGCACGGAAGATGAAGAGGATGTGAAGAACACTCACTACACAGGTAATATCTTCTGTCCCCTGCTTCTCTTGAGTGAGATATGAACATTGTATGAGCATGTAAACATTCCTCACTGTCTTAAATACCTCTCCAGACTTCACTGAGTAGCCAACGTACTGCCTTCAATAGGATAAGGCTGGAGCTAAAAAGGAAGCAAACCTGAAAATTGTTTTTATTAGCCCGGAATACCCAAGTCCTCAAAAAACTCATTAGAAAAGCCAGTATTGACAGGCTGCAAGCTGTTTTCCTCAGCTGAATTCCCAGATCACCTTAACTTCTTTTTCATTATTATTTATTTTTAAAATAGCAGTAAGTAAATAGTGAGAGTTCAGTCAAATCTTCTTTCTGACATGAGACAGGTTTGTCATTCTGTTTGCCAAATGAACAGCCTTCTATTGGCTTTTCTCTTTGTTCAGGGCTCTAAAGCACTCTAGATCGCTGGGGCAATGATAAGAAGCTCCACATTTTTCATTTTTGTAGAGCAGACCATTGGCAGCCTGCAGAGAGAGGCAGCTATTACAAGGAGCATGTGTCAGACCCTGAGCATCTCTCCTTTGCCCTGACTCAAACCAGGTGTCTCTGTTCTCCCTACTGCAGTGAACCCATTTGAGGTTGGGACAGAACCACACTGTGCTCTTATACAGGCACAACAGCTGTGGCTTCAAACCTCCAGGAATGTCACAAAGTTCACTCAACAACAGCCGAGCACTTCAGTAAAGGCCAGTTTAAGTATTGAAAAGGAACACACATTCACTTTCTGTTTGAGATGTAAATACAGAGAAGTGTTAAGTTCTCTCCAGGTGAAGAAGATTATTTCCCTTAGCTGCTGTCTGCCTCTTGGGAGTTTATGGATGTTTAGCATTTTTCAAGTTTTTGTCCAGTAAAATCATGAAAATGGTAAATACAGTTCAAGCACACATTTTCACTGCTTTGCAGCTGAATATTACATACAGGGGAATTGTTAACCTCTGTAATGGCAGGCTATAGCAGAATGAAATAGTTTTTTATGTGTTCATTTTCCCTTTCTTTATTCCTTGGTATTTAAATCAGCATACTAAAGAAACAGATTTTCCCTGCACTGTAGCACTTCTGCAAGTAGAATCAGAATCACAGGATCAATTAGGTTGGAAAATATCTTTAAGATTACCAAGTCCAACCTATGACCATACACCACCTTGCCAACTAGATCATTGCATTGAGTGCCACATCTGGTCTTATCTTAAACAGCTCCAGGGACAGTGCAGCCATTCCATGCCCAATCACTCCTTCTGTGAAGAGCCTCTTTCTGATGCCCAGACTGAATCTCCCAAAGTGCAGATTAAGACTGCACTCATTAGCACTCTGATTTTGTCTAGGCTAGTGATAATTTTATTCACAGTAATATGAAGCTGGAAGAACAAGGAGGAAGAGGCAGATCATTTGGAATGATGACATTTGTCTGTCAATCACTGTTTGGTGTGATAGAGCCCTGCTTTCCTGGGGATCACTGAACACCTGCCTGCTTGTGGCAGGTGGTGAATTAATTCCTTGTTTTGTTTTGCTTGTGGGTGCAGATTTTTCTTTACCTATTGGACTGTCTTCATCTCAGCCCAGGAGCTATCTCAGCTGTATCTTTCTGACTCTCTCCCATCCACCTGACAGGGGACTGAGCAAGCAGCTGTGGGGGGCTTGGTCACCTGCTGGGGTTAAAACATGACACAGAGACACAACAGTAATTATTTCCTCTCCATACCTTTTTACAGGTAATCATCTGCAGACAAACATATCCATAACAAAAACAAATTCAGCCTTAAAATTCTCCAAACCACTCTAAACTATGTGTCAAGCATGAAGCTAAAACTCTGGGATATTTTGGACCAAGTAGCTTTTCTGGTCAAGAGATGCTAACATATTTGGCCGTACAAGGACTTGAATATTTCTGTTGATATTGACCAGACCTTCACCACTGTCATATATTGTACAAAGCAGCATCTGTATGCAACAATATGTAAACTGTTCTCTCTGGAGTGAGAGAAACCTGTCAAAACCTTTGTTATAAAATCCCTAGCCAAGAGTAGGGCTATTCACAGCAAGATGATAATCCATTGAGCTTGCAAAGTCCATGGAATGGCCAGCACTTGCACATTCTTCGGAATGACCATGAACATGAAGGGCAAAGCTTCAAAGTAATAAGGAGAAAGGATCATTCATGTGTTTCCCATCTTCTGGGGGAAAGAAAGAAAAAGAAAAAGAAAAAGAAAAAGAAAAAGAAAAAGAAAAAGAAAAAGAAAAAGAAAAAGAAAAAGAAAAAGAAAAAGAAAAAGAGGCAGCTGGATGGATCAGCTGGCAAGCTGGACTCTTGCTCACATGTAGATGAGATCCCTGTTCAGTGCAGTCTCCAGGCTCAGTCAGAATGGGGAAATAATAATATGTTTTGCAGTACCCTGAATCTACCTGTGGCCACACTCGGACTTCCACTGCATATATAAATCAAATACAGCCACATATTGGACTGTACAAGCAAAAGTAAAGTCAGCAGATCAAGGGAAGTGGTTATTCTCCTGCTCTCAGCACTTATGTGGCTGCACCTGGAACACTGTGGTTTCACTTTTAGCCCCCAGAAGAACAGCAACAAAACCAAATCAGAGCAAGCCCAGCAGCTGATTACTGCAATATTTAAAGATCTGGAGCAGGTGATGTAAAAAGAGATGCTGAAGTAACTGCATTAGTTTAGCTTTAAGAAGAGAAGGCTGCAGGGGTGCCTAGGAACAGTCTATCATTTCTGAAAGGGACTTAATAGAGAAGATGGAGCAAGACTCTTCTCAGGGTGGAACAGCAAAAGGACAAGAGAGGATACAAGCCGCTAAAAGGAAAATTCTATCAAACATGAAGAAGAAAATCCACAGTGAGGATTAAACAAACAGACTGCCAGATAAGTTTTGTGATCTGCATCCTTGGAGACTCAGAATTCAGCTAAACACAGTCTTCAACAAACCCCACCTGCCTTCAGAGATAGCTCTGCTTTGAACCGGAGTCTGAACTAGATAACCTTCAAACATCCCTTCTGAACAGTTTTTCCATGATTCTGTGATTTGAACTATTTACCAGGAAAATAGGCACAGGTCTAACTTTCCTTTGTTTTTATGTGCTTGCAAAGCAACACCAGCAGTACAGGATAAATGTCAATGAACACAGCAAAACTTCAAAGACCCTTCATGTGACTCAAGAGTTAGGCCTCAATAGATACTAAAACTTGGTCATAAGTATAACCTAATGTTAAGTGATCTACTGTGAAAAAATTTCTGATGTAAAAGCAGAAGCCCTTAAAGTTAACTAGTATGAGACTGAAGGAAAAAAAAAAAAAAACAAGCTTTGCAGAACGTTCAGGTTTTACAGGCAGAGATATTTACAGGCAGACAGCAGCAAGAGATGGGGCCATTCCCTAAGGGAAGGGGAGCTGGGGGCTGAGGGTGACTGCTGACCCAGCAGTGGCCTCACCACCCCAGGAACAGCCCCACAGCACCTGTGCTGCACACACAAGGGCAGCCCCTAGCATGGTGAGGACACGAATCAGGTCCTTGGCCCACTCAGGGGCCATTAGGAAATTAGGGTCAGAGACAATAGAGAAATTCCTTAATTAGGCAATTAAGGACAGGACTGGAGAAAAAGCTGTAGCAAAGGCCCAGGATCCATCCTGGAGGCAGGACCAGAAACATGGATTGGCACGGGCCCATTCACAGAACAACTGGGGCCAGGACTGAATGCCCAGCCCCGAGCTGAAGTGAAGCCCCCAGCACAATAATGGGGGTGGAGGCTCCAGGTAATTCTGGTCAGAGCCATTAAAGCCTATTAGTGCTCTCAGAACCCTGCCAAATTCAGGAATTAAAGGTATATTTTGTTGAAAGGTGTAATTATCAAACTATGTTAAGGAAAACAAAAGCTTGGTGACTGAAGCCCATTTTCCACAATGCAGCAAAAGGTGAAATACATTTTATCAACAGAAAGATAAAAACAAAGTGTGATTCCATTAAATAAACTTTCCTATTGCTTATTAATAAATCAAGCCATTCCATCCAATTTTGACAGGGTTCCTAATTTCCTTACTATCATGCCTACTACTTTTAGAGTGGTATCTCACAGCTTAGACCTATTCACTATATTGTTAGAAACTGATTGACATATTGACTTTTTTTCTCCATTCCAGCTTGTGCATTGTGGTCACATTTCAAGAGAAATTGAAAATGCTGTCTGGGCCAGATTCATTTCAGTGAAGTACACATAAAATGAATTTGACCAGCTGTCACAGATTTCTCAACTTGTTTTAGAATAACTTCAACAACATTAAATAAGCTTCCCTAGAAATTGGAAATGCTCCATCAATCCCTACATTTAATACCAATAGATTAAATGTTGGGCACTAGCTCTGGCAATGATTGGAATGTGATTCTTACTGTATCTCCTAGACATATCTTAGCAGCACCATTCTTAGAGGTAGGAAGTTCCTCCTGCCCTTCATACTGTTTATGGATTTTCATAATAATTTGGTACCTGAACATGATCTTACAACATGCAAATAACCTTCACATTTTATTGATGTCCCTGAAAAATTTGTGCGTACTATGAATTTTCATGAAACAACTCTAAACCCCTCTCCTTAGAGCTGGTTCCTATATATGAGGAAATTAGTGATAGTTGTGTCCTCCCCAGACACCCTGAAAAATGAAGATTTGTTAGTTTGAGTCTAGGCACAACTCTTGCTGTGAAAATAAAGCAATGCTTCTCACAGCAAGTCAAAGTTATCACTGGGAAGGGCGAGCATATGGGTAATGAGCTAAGAGCTGCTTTAAGTCTCTGCTGACAATTTAGAAATAGATTTTGTATAATTTTCTTTTAGCAAAGCTCAAAAACTTAACCAAGTCATCTCCTTTTTTTGCAAATAGGAAAATTAGTGTGCCATTTCCTAGCTACTTAGACCTCCACTCTCCTGATTGCTGTTGTTATTGTTGGTGGAGTTGGTGCCCCACAGAGCTGTACAGCATACAACCACTTTTCATCTTGAGGGTAGATATAGTATTGGTCAGGGGAGCGGGGACATTTGTATTCACAGCATATGTCAGTGATCCTGATGAGCTTCTTCAGGTCCCACTGGGTCAAGTCCCTGCCTGTCACAACTGCACAAGACCATTCATCATCTGTCTGAGGTATTTTCATGTCAAGCAGGAGTGTGTTGATAACTTTCCAACTCCGCTATGGATCTCAGCAGTCAGCTAAAACTGTGCCAGAAGTCCTCTCTCCACTGGGAACACTGCTGCTGCTGCTGCTGCTTTTCCTTCTCGGCTTTTAATCCATAAACATGAAAGTCATTCGCTAAAAGAAAGTTTGCAGCAGTGCAATTAAAAGTTAGCTTTTAATGTTAAGTTTCTTATCAACTCAAATCAACATCTCTTGTACAAAACGATTTCTCACTCAGCCTTCCTCCTGGCCACTGTTTTTTCTCAGTGCAGCTTGTTACCATTTTGTGGTACTGTTGTGCTGGAATCCTGATACCTACATTTATTTGGAAGAGTGCTTGGAGCTTCCTAAGCAAATGGCCAGCAGCCAGTGTATCACTCACCCTTCACTCTAACCTCCTTGAATTCAGCAAGTTCCCCCTCAAAGGGAAACTTGCCCTTCTTCATGGGGATCACTGCCTTTCCTCTGTCTAGCCACTTTCCCCTGCAGCCAAAGGTTGGAACCATTCTTCATTTTCTCTCCCTACAAAAGAAATGGTGTTACCTCAACGCCCGCATCACCCAGCCATCTGTGTTTCTCTCCCAGCTCTTTAGCAATCAAATGTAAGGGCCTGCCAGTACTGTAAAAAGCTCTGCTTAGCCCGTTGGAGAACCTTATGCTTTCAGTACCAGGGAGTGTCTGGAAAGAAAAAGTTTACAAAAATGAAGCAAGTGCATTGTTAGTCCTACTAGTCTCAGAGTCACAGCAACTAAAAAATACCTTAATTTCCTATGTTTCAGCACTGTACAACAAAGCAGAAACATCTATGCCTGGATTATTCCTGGTAGACATATCTCTAATCTGTTTTCAAAGTTCTTCAAAGACAGAGATGCCATGACCTTCCCTAGGCAGCTTTTTCATCCCTTTACTACTTGAACTGTTAGAAAACTTCCTTGGTGTCTAAGTTGATTTTTCTGATGTAATTTAAGACCTTGCATCGCATGGCATACATATGTCATAGACAAAGAGAACAAATTAATTCCTTGATCTTCACTGAAGTCCTTTACTTATTTGAAGTTAGACACTCCTTTCCCTCCATTTTTCTCCTGATAATCCTTTCTTGTTTCATCTAAATAATCCCTGTTTGTTCAGTCTTTACTTGTAGGTCATGTTATCCAGTCCTCTGGTCTTTTTTGTGGATCTCTTCCTGAATTTCTCCTTTTCTTCTCCCATGACTAGAAGCCTCTGCTTCTTAAGAATCTTCATCAATGCTGTTTAAAGACTAGGGATTACTTCTTATGTCTTGCAAGCTATTATTCTCTTCATCTGGGCATCTTCATCTAAATGAGGGCCATTAAGCATGTGAGTATCATCTGTGTGTAAAAGAAGTAGCAGAATAATCAGTTGCTTCTGTTGATTTTTTTTTTATTAGATCTTTCTTAGCCTCAGGTTTTTTTCTAGCATTCCATCATTTGAATTATGAAAGAAAAGCACAAAGTAAAGCCCTGGACAAATTCCAGTAAAGGTGAGACAAATTGTAACACTCAATAGTGATGTGATTGTCAGAGGCTCTTTTAAAGCCAACACATGAGGTAATATAGAGAGGTCTGTGTTAAAAAAAAGCCACACCTGTAATTGAATTTTTGGTTAAAAACATATAGAACTGGAGTTTAAAATGTGGTTGTATTCTTCTGGCTATGTGAGAAATACGTGAAGGCAATTTTGCTGGGAAAGTACTAATCATAGAATCACAGACTGGGTTGAGTTGGAAGGGACCTTAAAGATCCTTTAATCTCAATGCCTCTGCCATGAGCAGCAACATTCCACTTAACTGTGTGACTCAGAGCCTGGCCTTGAACATCCTTGACCTTCCAGGGATGGGGCATCCACAGCTTCTCCGGGTAACCTGTTCCAGTGCCTCACCACCCTCACAGTAAAGAATTTCTTACTAAAATCGAATCAAAATCTAGTATTGCACTTTGTCCTATCCCTACAGACCCTTGTAAAATGCTGCTCGCCAGCTTTCTTTGTAGCCTGCCCTTTAAGTATTGGAAGACTGCTCTAAAGACTGTCCTGGAGCCTTCCCTTCTCCAAGGTGAACAGCCCTAACTCGCTCAGACTGTCGATATGGGAGAGCTGCTCCAGCCCTCTGATNAATCGAATCAAAATCTAGTATTGCACTTTGTCCTATCCCTACAGACCCTTGTAAAATGCTGCTCGCCAGCTTTCTTTGTAGCCTGCCCTTTAAGTATTGGAAGACTGCTCTAAAGACTGTCCTGGAGCCTTCCCTTCTCCAAGGTGAACAGCCCTAACTCGCTCAGACTGTCGATATGGGAGAGCTGCTCCAGCCCTCTGATCATATTTGTGGTCTTCCTTTGGATTTGCTCCAGCAAGTTCATGTCCTTCTGTTATGTCATGGATGGTCCAGAGCTGGGTTGAACACTCCAGGTAAGGTCTCAGGAAAACAAAGTAGAGGGGTAGAATCACATCCCTCAACATGCTGGCCACAGTCATTACAACTCCAAATGAAATCTGGCAACATACATCTGGCTTAGCCCCTTTATTCCAGTTCTTAACAAAGGGAGTTACCTGAACGCATCTTTCCCATGTGACTAGAAACATAAACCCTTACTATCTGATAGACTGAAAGAAATACTGCTAGTGGGACTAAATAACTGACAGTAATGACAGAAATTTTGGCAGCAATCAAATACAATTTGCAAAATGAATGCTACAAAAAGGCATGCACTCTATTATTTTTTTGCCAATTTTTTAATTAAAAGAGTCAGTCATATACCATGTAAAGCTTCCCAATTTTACTTACTCCCTGGAATTAGGGAGCAGAAAAAGAAATATGATACATGAAAAGTTCACAGACTTTCACTCTAGTTTAATGCCCATGGGCTAGACCTATAAAAGGAGGCTGGAATCTAAACATTTGGTAGCAAGTTCTGAAAATGGGAATCCACATTTTAAATTTGTAATCTCTATGCAGAGAGGTAAACATTTATAAAGAGTATTTAAAATTAAATACACTTTCCTATAGCTCATAAGTAGGACTCCATCAGGGTAGATTTTTACAAAAGCATCCCTTTTTCTGGAGCTGGATCCTTGATTGGGGGCCACAAGGATGTAGTACCAGAGATCAAAAGCACTGTCTCCTAAGCATAAGCATAATTATTTTCCAAATACTATGTAGGAGTCACTCTTTTTATTCCAGACAAGGTCAAAGTAGGAATGGTACAGAAAGCAGGAATCCTGAATTAATTTCTTCTCTGAGAGAGTACTGAGGGAAGGAGACTGCACTACCTGCTATTTGCTGTGGAAGTTGGTCCATTACTTAGAGGACACTGAGGAAATTGCAGAATTAAAAACCAAGACGCTGAAAGAACAGCTCACTCATATTTATACATATGACTAGGCAGAGACATATGCAATGCATACCATACCTAAGGTAATACATCTTGCAATATATACAGCCTACTTACTGACTGAAGTACTAAGGTCTAAAAACCACCTCAGAGGCCAATTTTTAAGAGACCAGGCATAGTTCCCTCAGTAATGTTCTCTACATGCAGTAGAGAACCAGCTCCAGCATGAAGGACTGACACACAGGACTCACACTAACTTTTTTCCAGTGCCTTAATCACTGGATAAAGAATGTATCCATGATTAAATGGCTAAGAAAGCAGTTTCCAATGCTGGGGACAAAGATACTCTCCATGGTTAAAAAATTTTAAAATATATTTTTTTCATTAGTTTCACTCAGATGCATTAATATAATGCAGGTCAAGCCCATGTTTCTCAAGACAAATCCTCAAAATTCATTCAAGAGATTTCCATGTTATATTGACACCTCATCAAAGGTGGAGGACATCTCTTTCCTGTGCTGGAGTCATCATGTATATTGCTACACAGTAGCTTTCTCCTCTTCTGTTGTCCTTGCAGGTAATTGTCGTCTGCATATGTTATTAATGAAAGTGTTCAGCATACCAGACCTTAAACAGAACTGTGGAACTTCCATCTGGGCCTAACGCTGAGCATTGGGGAAAGTCCTGTATTCTGCTATGCAGGACAAGGGAACTACTCTGTCAATGTCAAGGGCAAAAAGTGAAAGACACCTCTGGAAGCCCTTCACAGATGGCATCTCTTTCACTGATCTACAGATGTAGGTTTTTTCCTGAAATACTGAAGTTTGATGATAATTTGATTGTACTGTATCTGTCACTCAGTATTAAAATATCATACTGAATATACTTTTTTGTAGAAGGAAAAGAAGATATTCGGATTGTCTTTAATTATTTAGACAGGAATGCATAATATGATATATATCTGTCTGCCCCAACATGCTTTAAAGAAAAATCTTATGTCTTCTAAAAATAGTATCTCCATTACAGTATTGGTTTTGATTTTAATTTTAATTTCTTGTTATAAATTATTATCTTTTCTAAAGATTCTATGATTGAGAACTAAATAATTTGCTAAAGAGCAACAATCAGAAATATCAGTTACAACTTCAGTAACTGTCTAAAATACAGAATTTGTGAGAGAGGAGAGTACAGGTTAGAGGAATAAAAACTGTTTACAGGAAAGAATATTCATTGTGAAGGAACTGGATTGAGACTCAATAATTAAGAATTTTGAACTTGCTTCTGTTACTATCTTGATGTGGCTTTAAGCAAGTCACTTTATGTTTTCTAGTTACATTTTGTTGGTGAAACAGAAACAATAGTATTTCCTTACTTTATAGGCATGTTAATAAGGATATGCATGTTGGTAAAAAACTGCTATGACACTGATTGATGACACAAATTCTCCAATTAATTAGAATAGAATTTGTATTCTTTTTCTTCTCTCAACTAATGTTTAGGAGCTCAGTCGTCAGCAACAGAATACTTGTCAAGTGAGATAATGGCCTAGGAACCAGAAACTTAGAAGAACAGCCTAAATTCCAGGTTCTGTCTCTGCATTCACACATTCAACGCAGCTTGGCCAAGAAAAAGTGACTGATACCATCAAAGGGAGAACTGGTTTAGTGAAGTTCTTGTCTGCCTCTGAGGAAAGCATTAACTCTTCTCAGCACTGAATTTGCAGGAAGCACTGACCTGACATGGAATTTGTTTGCCTGAGTTAACTTGACAACTGGCAGGCAGTTGGGGGATGTTTCACTTCCCCCAGTGCCTGAGCTGCTGCATATGAGTCAAGTGTAACTGAGTTCTACTTGTCAAAGGCTGTAACAGAACAAGTTACAGCCCAGGAAGATGATATATACAGCCACCAGCAAGAACCTGAATAAGGCAACTCCATTGCTGCATCACTAAGGGACACTTATCATCTGGAACTCAGTGACAACCTTTGGAAACAGAAAATACAGAGCATGAAGGTAAAGATGAAAGATGGTGCAAAGATGCCTTTATCCTTTGCTAGGTCTGAACTACTGTACTGAATGCAGTTCTTAACATTCATCAGGGCATCCAAGAAATGATGAAATTAATGATTTCCTACTTTCACAGCCTTCAATAGACATGATAACATGTAGCTGTGTACATTGTAAGAATGAGCCTTCTATTCCAGAAATAGCCTCTTCCCTTCTCCTCTGCTCTAACCTGGCTGCCACCAGGTAGAAAATCCTGCACTGTGTATTACTTCATAGAATGACAGAATTGTTATAGTTGCACAGGACCTCCTGAGATCATCCAGTCAAATTCCCCTGTTGAGGCAGGGTCATCTAGAGCAGCTTACACAGGAACATATCCAGGTGGGGTTCCAGTGTCTCTGGAGAGGAAGACTCCACAACCTCCCAGGGAAGCCTCTCCCAGTGCTCTGCCACCCTCAAGTTGAGGTGAAACTTCTTGTATTTCACTTTATGGCCATTGCTCTTCATTCTCTGGGCACTACTGAAAAGAATCTGGCACCATCCTCTTGACACCCAGCTTTGAGGTACTTACATGGATTACTGGATCCCCTTTCTCTTTTCCATCTTCTTCTTCTTTCTGTTTCTATAAAATAATTTGGAAAAATGTTATGAGATATTGACCAGAATCAGTTTTTCAGTTCCTGAATTTTGTACGTGCACATTCAGAAGGAATCATTCTCTTGGATTTATGATTTCAGAATTTAAAACTTTAGAATTAAATGAGAAATGTTAAGTGGTTTTACGTGTAGTGGTGTAAATTTTGGTGGATAACCTATTTCAAAACTAGATAAAATCTTCATATGGTACAAATTTACTTCTTATTTTTATCTTCCACTTTCACATAAAGAAAACCCCTAAACAAAAAAGCAAAATATGGAAATTGTCACTAATAATGTAACACTTGCACTATCCTGTGTTCAGACCTCTCAGAACTAGATAAAAAAATGCAGGTCTTAACCCTTTCACAGATACACTAACAGGATCGAAAATTTATGTTAATTTGAAATTTAATTTAAAAGTCAATAAAAATCTCTGAGTTTATACAAGAAAATCGAATGAAGACTGTGAGAGTAGACCTTGAAAATTTAAGACTGGTAATTGATATATGCCATAGGCAACATTATTTTGGTTATTTTACTTTTTTCTATATTTGTTTTTAAGGTACAAGCTGATGGATTTGCACTGTGATTCCTATAAATCAAACTCACCAGACTTGGCTCCTGAATCATCACTTATTCTAAGAAATACTGCCTGATTTTTGCTTTCCTATTTATTTGCAGTGCTAAGAAGCCTTTAGCAAACAGGTGGGTTTTACAATCTGCTTCAAGGGAAATCTCACCATGATGTGTGTAATCTCTTTTGTCTTCTCTGTTTGGATCAAATCACAGGTAGATTTAGAAAAATGCACTGAAAATACTCTCCTACATGCTGGCACTTACAGTAAGCAATGGTTCAGCACTGCCAATAACACAAAGTAAACAATATGTCCCTGTGTTTTTGTGACATATCTGAGGTAACAAAAGGAGTGCAGGTTCTTTTAAAGGACATATAAGATTTTTCTTAAATGGGAGAGTTTGGATGCATGAAGATCAAACCATAGACAACACTGGAGGAATCCTGTTTATTGGAATTGTACAATAAAATATCCTGCAATAATCAAATTATTTTAGTGCTTAGACTCTCACAGAAAACAGTGCTAGTCATAGCAAATATTGCCTAGAGTAAGAAAAACAGTACCAACAGTGACACATCTGTTTCCACGTCATGTGGAAAACCTTAAGCTTTCTTTTATGTCTGCTTTAGTATAATGTTTAATTACATGCCACATACAGTTCTTTCCAACATGTCTAAGGATCAAATTAAGGCAGAATACTGAAGAAGACTCTTATCTGTAGCAGTCTCATTTCCTGAGGGAATGAGAAAGTCTCTAGTGAATAAGTGGAACAATAAAAGCTGATCTCAAGGTTAAGGCAATTGAATCTTTTGCTTATCCATTTTGCTTCCAGCCTTCCATTCTCCCTGGTATTGAAAACAATAGTTTTCTAGCTTTGGGGTTTTTTTTTTTCTGTGTGATGTCAGCCTCCCTCTTAGCTAAGTATTTTACAGATTATCACTATGTTATTGGTTTCTCTCTTTCTTAAGTGCTGGAGGCTTGACAAAAGTTCTAAGTGCCCCTTTGTCCCATCCCAAGCCAATGAGTTTGGAAGATCTGCCTCAAAGGCATGAGAACTTCATACCTTTTCAGAAAAAAAAAACAAAAAACAAAAAAATCAAAAAGGCTGTCTGTATATTCTGCCCGGAGAAAACAACTGTTTTCTGAAAACAGAAAAACACTTCATTCTTAGTAAAAATTCAGGAGGCTGCCATTCGACACTTAGGCTGTGACTATATTAGTAAATCAGACACTGCAGAGACAGTTGTGTAGCATGAGAAGCCAAGTGTCATAACACAGTTTGCAGACATACCTCTAAATTATCTTACATCTCTAAACACAAGGGACAGAGCCTGGCTGTCTCCCTGGTTTGTGCTTACCAAACGATGCCCGTACCCAGGCTAACAATTACCACAGCCAGACACGTCCTCTGACTCTGTTCAGCCTAATGGTGTAAGCAATAGCCCCCAGGTTCCAGCTTGGATGGCTACGAGTGGTAACACTATGAACAACTAAGAGCAAGTACTGATGGTCCTTCCCTAAGCTGCTGCTGCTTTGAGGTCCTTTTCAAGTACCATTTCTATACTCTTTTCATGAAGTTGCCATAGGAGTTTTATGACTTTTAATTGAAGCACCCTATGATAAGGTCATTCATTATTTCTGTTTCATTATGTTTGTTTGTTTGTTTTATAAAAGAAACACATACATTAATTCATTTAAGTAAAGTAGGTTGAAGTCTGCCTTCCTATGACAATGTTACATAAAGTGCTATGCATCATTTACACTGATTGTGTATTTCTAGTTCAATACTAGTATAATTAGAATGATTTATTCCATGAAATGACAGTAAAGCTGTATTTGTATAACTACTTGATTAAGTCACTTTCTGAAACTTTTGCTGTTTAGACATGGTAAAAATATCAAAGCAGATTTAACACTGTTTATGCATTGTAATTTCTTTGTTGTTGTTATTGTTGCTGTTAATACACAAACTGTACAGATCTACCCCAACAGCCTAAAAGGTGCTTTTCTCTGTGAAGGATGCCTAAACGTTTTACAAACTATTCAACATTCTTCACTACAGATATAAGGGTTTTCTGGAACTGCCTCTGGCATTTTATTAGTGGTAACAGTTCAAGTCAGTCTGTCAGGAAATAATATCATACTACTCAAAAAAGGACAACAGTTTACATATCCAGGACAAAATTATCTGAATTAGACTTCTAATGGTTTGGGCAGGGGTAGAGTTGGCTGGGGTGGGCCTACCTTCTAAATTTGTGCTGAAAACAGTGTTGATAACACAGGGATGGATGTTTTTGTTGTTACTGAGCAGCACTTGCACAGCACTTGCACCCTTTCTGCTTTCCGTGGTGCCCCACTGGTGAGCAGGCTGTTGGTGTGTGGGAAGCTGGGGAGAGATATAACAGGGAAGGTGACCCAAATTGACCAGAGGGATATCTCAGACCACTAGGTGACACGCTAAGTATGTAAAGAGCTGGGGGCGCAAGGAGGAAGAGTATGCATATGTGGCGCTTCTTTTTTCTTTTTTTTTATTTTTCTCAACCTAGCTTTTACTCTTCCAATTCTCTCCCCCATCCCTCTGGTGGGNCTGCCTTTTTCTCAACCTAGCTTTTATTCTTCCAATTCTCACCCCCATCCCTCTGGTGGGGGAGTCAGTGTGTGTTGCTTAGTTGCTGATTGGGGTTACACCACAACAAAGCTCCAAGATGGTGTCATGAAACAGTAGTTCTGCCCTTTCAGAAAAGGGTATGGATTATTTCACACATTTTTTATCTGACATTCCTCCTTACTGGTACAATAGCCTTCCTTTTGTTTTGGGGTTCTCATTCGTTGTGAATTTCTGGGCTACAAAATCTCTTCTGGATTGGATAGTTGTCACACCTAAAAACTGAACAAATGGCTGCTGGAGCTGCATTCTTGGCTGACCCTTCTGTATGGCAGCAGGAACAGACTTGCAGAATCACCAGCACTATCTATAGTACTCTGGTTTCTTCAGAGCATACTAGTTAGATGTAAACTTGGTTACTGGAAGTTGTTAACAAGGCTGAAGTGACTTGTAGTGGCTACAATAGTTACTGGAAAAAAAACCCCAACTAATATTACTTTAGAGAAACCTTTTTTAATGAGAATTTAATTTTTTAATGACAATTCCAAAAGGGTATAACACTCTTGATGCTTAAATGCCCTTATGCTAACCTGTTTATAGACAAATTTCATAATGCATATGGGATTCATTACTGAGAAAGGGCAGATGAAAGTTATTCCAGAGAAAAAGCAGCTTTAAAACAGAGTCAAATCAAGCTATGCCAAATCAAGCCATGCAATGGCGGCCCACTGAAGTTTAAGTAACTTAACCAAGGACAATCAGTGAGATAACAACTAAATGAAGAAGGAAATAAGATGTTTCATATATAATAAATGCAAATAGTGATAGTTTCAAAGTGGCTTGTTATGCAGGTGGCTAAATACTACTGATTAAGGTAAAAAAGTTTTACATATCTCTCTGTTGTGAAAATAGACCTTCAATGCAGCATTTAATTTTAGTTATAGATGTGGCATTGTATTTATGAACTAAAAAAAATTTAACAATTAATTAAAAGCTATTTTCTGAGGACATCAAGTTAATGAGCTATGATACTTGAATGTAAACAACTATGTACAGATTTTCTTGCTAAGTGTCTGCATGAGCTCCTGTCTGCAAGTCAAGTGAAAACCTAGTAAAGCTCATTTTTGTTTTCAGAAGAGAGAACATGGCGGGATGTTTGATACATCAGACACCTCAAGAATTAACAGCATTTCAGAGCTCACTGATGACTTCTTTTAGATCCATTTTATGCTTAATGCCTGCTTGTGAGTGAGACTGTGTGCAATGTCATATTGCTTCTCTCCTCAATTTTAGTGCATTTCACACTGAAGTGTGCAAATCTTCCCCAACACCTATAAAGCTTCAGCCCTTGCTCCTTTATAGCAGTAATTCTCTTCATGACTCAGAGAGAATATCAAATCTCAGAGCCTTTTCTGTGCTAGGCAAGAGACTTAGATTTCTCCATGCCCTCTGAGCTGTCTGCTTTGAAAACTATGGAGATATGGATTACTTGGGATTTACCATCACATCCAATACACTTCGGAAAATTGCTTTCTGATCTAGAATTGCCAAGAAACTTATTATGTTCAGAGGGAGATAGACAACCAAGTAGTTCAGTAATCAGGTAAGTAACTTTGACTGCCTAGGGAACCTCACTCTACATTTCTCTCCTGCTTCCTCCTCATCCTCCATTGTGGCACCATTAAGTGGAGTTACTCCTGATTTACTCCAGTAAGCAACCTAAAGAAATCTGACATTTTTCCAAATTCATTTTGTTTGGGGACTGTCAACCAAGGTGATCCAGCTCATCTTAGATGATGAGAAAACAACTGAAGCAAGAGGAACTTCACAGGTTGAGGAAGGTGATCCTCAGCCTCTACTCGACCCTATTGAGGTCACATCTGGAGTATAGTGTTCAATTCTGGTCTACACAGTTCAAGAAAGACAAGGAGCTACTGAAGAGGAGACCACAAAGATGATTAGGAGTCTGGAGTCTCACCTCTCTCATGAGGAGGGACTGTAGGAGCTGCCCCTGTTTCTCAGTCTGGAGAAGACTAAGAGGGGATCTCATCAATACATGCAAATATCTCAAAGGCAGGTGCCAGACTCTTTTCAGTGGTTCCCAGCATCAGGATGAGGAGCAATGGCCATAAAGTAAAACACAAGAAGTTTCACCTCAACATGAGGAAGAACTTCTTTACACTGAGGGTGTCAGAGCACTGGAACTGCTGCCCAGGGATGTCATGGATCTCCCTCTCTGGAGATATTCAAAACTCACTTGTACATGTTTCTGTGTATCCTGGTCTAGGCGACCCTTTCTTGGCACAGGGGCCAAACTGGATGATCTCCAAAGATCCCTTCTAACTTTAACTATTCTGTGATTCTGTGATTCCAAATCTTTAGATCCCAAAATATATTCTTGGGAAGCCAGTTATAACCTGCAAGGTTTGTCAACTGGAATATTCTCTGTAAGCTGTAGCACAAAAGTTCCATTTTCAGGCAGTTTATTCACAAGATAGGGGCAATAAAATTGCTCATATGTGAAACAGGACAGAAAATAATCAGGCACTATCATTTAGAAACAAATGAAGATATGTCCTGAAATACAAAGGCTCACATTCGGATTTTTTTTTCTTTCTGTGCACTGCTGCCACCAAGGAGCTTTTCTTTCTGTCTTAAGGAAGAAAAAATAAAGGCATTATCAGGAAGTGGATACAATTTCAAAGTCATTTTTACAGGTTTGGAAACTACATTTTGAAAAACAATAGCAACAGCAACAGCAACAACAACAACAACAACAATAATAATAATAATGATGATGATGATGATGATGATGACGATAATAATAATAAT